>JAGFNQ010005570.1:0-32189 GCA_024364735.1 Boesenbergia rotunda
ATAATGCGTAACATGCATGGATGCATGAGTGGAATGCATATACATAAGGGATGCTTAACTTTTAAAACATACTTTTAAATTGCTTAACATAATCATCATAACATCATTTGGGGTCCCCGGCTTGTACCACATACATACATCATAGCGCGCATCCCTAGCAAGTCCGAGGTCGCGAGCCCCAACCTACTAGGGTAAGGACAGCATAGTCGGTAGTCCCCGAACCGAGGCGTTCTTAAGGTGCCCATCCCTGTTGCACAGCTCCGGTAGTGCCAGAACCGTGGACAGCTTCGGTAGTCCAAAACCGGGGCGTTCTTAAGGTGCCCATCCCTTGGACCCATACTTCGGTCCGGTACAAGCCCATACATAAAGTAAAATACTTTTCATGTGTCATCATTCATCATTCATTCATAGCATAACCATGTTACATAAAGCATGACTTAATACATGCTTGTCCTTTCATTGTTCATTCTTTTGCATAACATCATGATGCCTGTAAGGCATGAGCATTATCTTCATTCATAAACATGGTATGCACCTTCTTTCATAAGCATGACATGCATCTTTATTCATACAACATGGCATGCATCATTCTTATCATGAACATAAACATAACATACTATCATGGCATCGTTCTTATCATGAACCTAACATATCTATAGCATCATTCTTATCGTGAACATAACCCTATACACTATCATTCTTCTTCGTGAACATAAACCTATCATACTTATCATGGCATCATTCATATCATAAACATAAACCTATCATACTTATCATGACATCATTCATATATAAACATACACAATAACTTAGCATGGTTCTTAACATATCATGAGCATATAACTTAGCATGGGTTCTCTGCATCACATAAGCATGCATAGGTAGGATTTCCATAACATTCTACCTACCATTTCAAATACATGGCCTAAACATAAACATTCATGAGAACCCTATTAACATGGCATCCAATCATAACATAAACATAAAAGCATAAAACATGACGCTTAAACATTAGGGTCATGGTTAACATGATTTCTACACATGCTTGATCCTATACATATAAATACTTTATGGTAAACATGTACCATCATTCTTTGAACCCTAACTCCACCCCAACCTTAAATCCAAGGCATTGGCCGAAACATCAAGGTGGAGTTCCATCCATTCCATAAACATGTCATATAGCATAAGGTAAAGGAACCACATACATCATTCATGAGACCATAGGAAGTCATTGGGCTCATGATTAGGGTTAACCCTAACCTTTAGGCCACTTTCCTAGGGCTGGCCGAAACTTATAAGGCCATGGGGAGTATGGAAAAAATTCCATTAAAATCCCCATAACTCATAAACACTAATCACATCTTACCATAGAGCCCTTGGAGCCCTTACTTGAAATAAATATTAACTTTAACCCTATTAACCTTCTTGCCGAAACATGTCGAGTCCCAAGGCCATGTTGAAAATTCACATAATCACCTTCCATCACCTTATATCATGGCAACACATAAACATATGCTTGAATGAAAGACTCAAACCCTAACCCTTGGGTCCTTGGGTTGGCCGAATCATATAGGGCCTCTAGGGTACCCTAAAAATTCTCAAAAATTATATTTAACCTCTAAACATCATGAGAAAAATTAAACAACATTTTGGAGATTTTAGCATCATTAAGGACCCTTACATATTGTGGCCGAAACCCTTAGGGTATCCTAGGGTGCTTGCTTTGCTTCTTCCATGTTGGCCGAAACCTAGGGTATCCTAGCGTACTCCCAAAAATTCCCAAAAATTATACTTAACCTCTAAACATTATAAGGGAACATTAAATAGCATTATACAGATTTTTAGCATATTTATAGACCTAAAAATCATGGTGGCCGAAACCCTTAAGCATGAGGGTCTTGGTTTTCTTTCCTTTCAACATCAAATTCGAAAACCAACCACTATATCATACTAAAAATCATAAAAATCTTAGGGAGCTATTATACCACAGGTGAGGGAGTCTTACCTTGGGATTTCTTGATTTTTAGACCTTAAAAGAGATAGAACTTGTAGAACTCTTGACCCTTGATCCCTCCTTGCCCTTGTACTCTTGTAGAGACTTTAGATCTAGGAGATGGAACCTTGGTGGAAGCTTTTCCAAGGGGAAAACCCTCTAGGAGTGGTCGGCTAGAATGTGGGAGGAAGAGAGGAGGAAATGCAATTGAAAGAAGAGAGAATGAAACTCCCAAACCCCCCTATTTATCCTCCATTAAAGAGGTAAATGAAGAGTTTCTTCATGACTCTTCATCTTCTTCTTAATCTTAACTTATATCCACTTCATTTCCTCATAGAAATCCCTTGCTAGGTGAGTTGGTTAAGGCTTACATGGTTGTACAAGGGGTCCAAGCTTCAATCCTTGGCTCATGCACCTTTATTTTTATTTTATTTTTATTTCATTTATTTTATTATTTTTATTTCCTAAATTCCGAAAATCCCCCTAAAATCACCCATAATTATGCCAATATTCCTAAATAAAATTCTTTTATATTTATATTAATTTTACCTAATTTATATTAATTTTACCTAATTAATACCCATTTTTGGAGCTCATTTAAAGCTCATTGGTACTTAGTTTTCTCAATTTAAATGAGAAAACATGGATTTTCTTGGCCAAAGTTCTCCTTAATATTTCTAGGTCCCTTGGAAAATTATTTAAACATGCTTAATATTTTAAGAAAATATTAAGAGAATTTTCCGGGTCGTTACAATCCCCCATACCTCGTGAAAGTTCGTCCTCGAACTTAGAATAACTCCGGGTACTTGCGCCTCATCTCGTCCTCGCGCTCCCAGGTAGCTTCTTCGAACCGTTGACTTTGCCATAGGACCTTGACTAAGGGCACTTCCTTACTCCTCAGCTTCTTGATTTCCCTGTCCAAAATCTAGATGGGTCTGCTCTCATAGCTTAGGTCCTCGTGTACTTGCACCATTTGTGGCTCGATCACTTGGTCCATATTTGGGATACACTTTTTCAGCAGGGACACATGGAATACGTTATGGATAGCTGACATCTCTGGAGGCAGCTCCAGCTCATATGCCACCTTACCGACTCTTTTTAGAATCAGGTACGGCCCCACATAGCGCGGACTTAATTTTCCTTTCCTCCCAAATCTAGTCACTCCCTTCATAGGAGCCACTTTGAGAAATACCCAATCTCCAACATTAAATTCCAGTGGTCTACGTCGGACATCGGCATAACTCTTCTGCCGGCTCTGAGCAGTCTCTATCTGTTATCGAATAGTCTGTATAGCCCGGGTGGCGCTATCGATAACCTCCGTTGTGAGCCCCATTTCCTTCTTTTCACCACCCTCGTACCAGCAAATCGGAGACCTACATCTCCTCCCATACAAGGCTTCATAAGGTGCCATTCCGATAGTAGCTTGGTAGCTATTATTGTAAGCGAATTCCGCCAAGCATAGATATCAACACCAACTTCCATTGAAATCCAGGGCACAAGCTCTCAACATATCTTCCAATATCTGATTCACCCGTTCCGTTTGTCCGTCCGTCTGAGGGTGAAAGGCGGTGCTAAATCGCAATTTAGTGCCGAGAGACTTCTGAACGCATTCCCAAAAATGCGAAGTAAAGCGACCATCCCTATCTGAGATGATGGTCTTGGGAACTCCATGAAGCCTAATTACTTCCTTGACATATAATTGAGCCAGTTGCTCAATCGAGTAGGTCATCTTGATCGCTAAGAAGTGAGCAGACTTTGTCAGCCTGTCCACAATCACCCATATTGCATCATATCCATTTGTAGTCCTGGGAAGCCCTGAAATGAAATCCATAGAGATGTCTTCCCATTTCCACTCCGGAATCGGGAGTGGCTGCAGCACTCCCCCGGGTCGCTGATGTTCTGCTTTCACTTGGTGACAAGTCATGCAAGTACTAACATACTGAGCCACATCCCTCTTCATACCGGACCACCAGAACCTCTCCTTCATATCTTGATACATCTTGGTGGATCCTGGATGCATTGAATAAGGGGTTTCGTGAGCTTCCGTCAGTATTTTCCTTCGAAGCTCCGGGTCATTAGGGATACATAGACGATCCCTAAGGTATAATACCCCCCTTTGGCGATATGAAAACCCTTGCCCCTTCCTTCTCGGATCTCCTCTTTTATTTTCTGGAGACTGAGATAACCATTTTGTTTTTCCAATATGTCATCACATAGAGCGGGTGATATTGTCATAGTGGAAAGTCGCCCAGAGATGACTTCAACCCCAAAATTCATAATTTCTCTTTCAAGTGGTCGGGATAATCTAGATATGGACATCAAGGTGGCACTTGATTTCCGGCTAAGTGCATCGGCCACTTTGTTTGCCTTCCCTGGATGGTAGAAGATCTCGCAGTCATAGTTCTTCACCAACTCAAGCCATCGGCGTTGTCTCATATTCAGGTCTTTCTGAGTGAAGAAGTACCGCAGACTCTGGTGGTCTGTATAAATCTTACACTGTGCTCCATATAGATAATGTCTCCATATCTTAAGAGCGAAACCACCGCAGCCAATTCCAGATCGTGAGTGGGGTAGTTCTGCTCATTTTCCTTGAGTTGCCTAGAGGCGTAAGCAATGACCTTACCACTCTGCCTAAGTACAGTGCCAAGTCCTAGCTTGGAAGCATCGCTGTATATATCGAAGTTCTGATTATCTCCTTGACATATAATTGGCTAATGTCATTATTAACTCTATGATATAATTATATGCATATATCCTAAATATATAATTATTTTAATTATGGGTAAACCTAATAATAGTATGCTTCTGAAACATTAGTTCTCAACCCGGGTTATGAATTATATTAGTTGTATGATTATTATAGAATGGGTGAGATCCTACTTATTATATTACCATAAAATAACTTAAGGTAGTCTTATATATTATATCTAAGATATCAGTGACCCATAACCTATAATAAGTGTTACCATAATTAGAACCCTACCCTATGCGCCCCTACCAAAGTTATATCATATGACCTATACCATTAGTTATATCAGTATTAATATCATGGAACTAATGCTATATGTTTACATAGGTGAGAGTGTTATAATCTCCTGTGGGTAGGCTATCAGATAATTTTCTACATGTGGCTTTATTATAGATTATACATAATATCATAAATTATAGTTTTTTTCTACACCTATATCATTCTAAATATTTAATTCCAAAAATAAGATAAAGTATCATTTGTCGTTACATATCGTAACATACTTTTCATCATAACTATCGTTCATACTTGCATATCTTAGAATCATAAAACATCTTACTACAATCAGATATGTAAAGAGGTACTTACTTGGAAGCGGCAGGAAGAGGGCTTGATGTGTGTGTAGTGAGATGGTAACTGCTCTGATACCAACCTGTAACGCCCGCTTTTTTTTTCCATAAGCGGCGTTACGTTAACATGCTTAGGGCATGTAGACATCATAAGGCAGCGGAATAACATTAACTTATACATGCCCTGTTACCATTCTTAACTTAATGACATAGGAACCTTAGCATATTAACTTTGAACTTAAGCATCATATCATATCATGTCATACGTAACGTCATATCATAAGGTTCCATAGGTCATTATTCAGACATATAAGTAACCAAGGTGCAGTTCTAGCATAAACAGTAAACATAGAGTTTCCTGGGCCAAGTCACTACTACACACATGCGTTCTTGCCCTCCTGCCGCTTCCTTCATTGTCCCCTTGAATGATCTGCGGTATAAGGAAATAAGACTATAAGCACACAGGCATAGTAAGACTCTTTCCTACTCACAAAATCATTCATCATTCATCATCTCATAATGAGCACATAAAATATTAACATACTTGGTGCTCTACTTAGAACATAACATCTTACATCACGTATCATATACATAGCATGGCATGAACATAAACATAGTAGACATTCTAAACATGCCATAATTCATGGCATAAATCATAAACATAGTGAACATTCTAAGCATGGCATAATTCATAGCATAAATCATAAACATAGTGAACATTCTAAGCATGGCATAATTCATGGCGTAATACCTATCATAGCATATGAACATCTTCCTAACATAATCATGGCATAGATCATTCATTCTCATGCATACTTCTCAACATGAAACGTAAGCATAAAATCTTATCATCATAGAATAATGCGTAACATACATGGATGCATGAGTGGAATGCATATACATAAGGGATGCATAACTTTTAAAACATACTTTTAAATTGCATAACATAATCATCATAACATCATTTGGGGTCCTCGGCTTGTACCACTTACATACATCATAGCGCTCATCCCTAGCAAGTCCGAGGTCGCGAGCCCCAACCTACTAGGGTAAGGACAGCATAGTCGGTAGTCCCCGAATCGAGGCGTTCTTAAGGTGCCCATCCCTGTTGCACAGCTCCGGTAGTGCCAGAACCGTGGACAGCTTCGGTAGTCCAAAACCGGGGCGTTCTTAAGGTGCCCATCCATTGGACCCATACTTCGGTCCGGTACAAGCCCATACATAAAGTAAAATACTTTTCATGTGTCATCATTCTTCATTCATTCATAGCATAACCATGTTACATAAAGCATGACTTAACACATGCTTGTCCTTTCATTGTTCATTCTTTTGCATAACATCATGATGCCTGTAAGGCATGAGCATTATCTTCATTCATAAACATGGTATGCACCTTCTTTCATAAGCATGACATGCATCTTTATTCATACAACATGGCATGCATCATTCTTATCATGAACATAAACATAACATACCTATCATGGCATCGTTCTTATCATGAACCTAACATAACATACTTATCATAGCATCATTCTTATCGTGAACATAACCCTATCACACGTATCATGGCATCATTCATATCATGAACATAAACCTATCATACTTATCATGGCATCATTCATATCATAAATATAAACCTATCATACTTATCATGGCATCATTCATATCATAAACATACACAATAACTTAGCATGGTTTTAACATATCATGAGCATATAACTTAGCATGGTTCTCCACATCACATAAGCATGCATAGGTAGGATTTCCATAACATTCTACCTACCATTCAAATACATGGCCTATAACATAAACATTCATGAGAACCCTATTAAACATGGCATCCAATCATAAACATAAACATAAAAGCATAAAACATGACGCTTAAACATTAGGGTCATGGTTAACATGATTTCTACCACATGCTTGATCCTATACATATAAATACTTTATGGTAAACATGTACCATCATTCTTTGAACCCTAACTCCACCCCAAACCCTAGATCCAAGGCTTGGCCGAAACTTCAAGGTGGAGTTCCATCCATTCCATAAACATGTCATATAGCATAAGGTAAAGGAACCACCATACATCATTCATGAGACCATAGGAAGTCATTGGGCTCATGATTAGGGTTAACCCTAACCTTTAGGCCACTTTCCTAGGGCTGGCCGAAACTTATAAGGCCATGGGGAGTATGGAAAAATTCCATTAAAATCCCCAATAACTCATAAACACTAATCGCATCTTACCATAGAGCCCTTTGGAGCCCTTACTTGAAATAAATCTTAACTTTAACCCTATTAACCCTTCTTGGCCGAAACTTGTGGAGTCTCAAGGCCATGTGAAAATTCACATAATCACCTTCCATCACCCTTATATCATGGCAACACATAAACATATGCTTGAATTTGAATACTCAACCCTAACCCTTGGGTCCTTGGGGTTGGCCGAAACATATAGGGCCTCTAGGTTACCCCAAAAATTCTCAAAAATTGTATTTAACCTCTAAACATCATGAGAAAACATTAAACAACATTTTGGAGATTTTTAGCATCATTAAGGACCCTTACATATTGTGGCCGAAACCCTAGGGTATCCTAGGGTGCTTGCTTTGCTTCTTCCATGTTGGCCGAAACCCTAGGGTATCCTAGGGTGCTCCAAAAATTCCCAAAAATTATACTTAACCTCTAAACATCATAAGGGAACATTAAATAGCATTATACAGATTTTTAGCATATTTATAGACCTAAAAATCATGGTGGCCGAAACCCTTAAGCATGAGGGTCTTGGTTTTCTATCCTTTCAACATCAAATTCGAAAACCAACCACTATATCATACTAAAAATCATAAAAATCATAGGGAACTATTATACCACAGGTGAGGGAGTCTTACCTTGGGATTTCTTGATTTTTTGACCTTAAAAGAGAAAGAACTTGTAGAACTCTTGACCCTTGATCCCTCCTTGCCCTTGTACTCTTGTAGAGACTTTAGATCTAGGAGATGGAACCTTGGTGGAAGCTTTTCCAAGGGGAAAACCCTCTAGGAGTGGTCGGCTAGAATGAGGGAGGAAGAGAGGAGGAAATGCAATTGAAAGAAGAGAGAATGAAACTCCCAAACCCCCCTATTTGTCCTCCATTAAAGAGGTAAATGAAGAGTCTCTCCATGACTCTTCATCTTCTTCTTAATCTTAACTTATATCCACTTCATTTCCTCATAGAAATCCCTTGCTAGGTGAGTTGGTTAAGGCTTACATGGTTGTACAAGAGGTCCAAGGTTCAATCCTTGGCTCATGCACCTTTATTTTTATTTTATTTTTATTTCATTTATTTTATTATTTTTATTTCCTAAATTCCGAAAATCCTCCTCAAATCACCCATAATTATGCCAATATTCCTAAATAAAATTCTTTTATATTTATATTAATTTTACCTAATTTATATTAATTTTACCTAATTAATACCCATTTTTGGAGCCCATTTAAAGCTCATTGGTACTTAGTTTTCTCAATTTAAATGAGAAAACATGGATTTTCTAGGCCAATGTTCTCCTTAATATTTCTAGGTCTCTTGGAAAATTATTTAAACATGCTTAATATTTTAAGAAAATATTAAGAAAATTTTTCGGGTCGTTACATCGAGAGATCTCTCCATGTCTACGGATTAAAAATTAATCCGAATGGAGACTCGTCTCCCAACGACCATCTCGTCATCGTATCAATTGATTCAAGTCACAACTTAGACAAACTCAAGAGTAAGGCGTTGTAACTTTCCGAATCAAGTGACCGTGGAAAAGACGACGAGTGGATCGCCGGTTTTTGTGTTTATTATGTAGGATCGATCGTGTCCACTAGAGGGGGGGTGAATAGTGATTTTCAAACCACTTTCTTCCTACACGGTTAGTTGCACAACAGAATATACAATAAAAATAATAAACAAACACTAACCAATGCTAACACGGAAGATGTACTTGGTATCCTCCCCGGACGGGTGACTAATCCAAGAATCCGTCGGTGGATCAATCCCCGGATAACCTCTGGCTAGCCCTCGTCGCTCCTTGTGGGTGGAGAAACCTCACCACAACACCTTTTGAAGACTTGAGCACAAAGACTACTATCTTGCCTTTAACCAAGACAAGATTCGTCAAGAATCTCAGCCACCACGAAGTCCTCTTTAAATAGGACTCGGGCTGAAACCCTCGTCACCAGTCGACTGCCCATTTACCAGTCGACTGGTCTAGCCTTAATTGCTAGCCAACGACTAACTCAACGACTATATTTCGGGGATACCAGTCGGCTGCCATTTTACCAGTCGACTGGTCTAGCCCCGAAATCATTCTGTCGGTTTTATCAGTCAACTGCCCCACTCACACACCTAGGGTTTCCCTTCCCGAGTACACTTCTCTCAGCACTCAGACCCTAGGACTTTCCCGAGTACAATCTCACAGCACTCATACCCTCACGACTCAACTGACTTCTCATCCGCAGCCTCGACTATTGCCTTCGCACCCTGTTCATCTTCGGCTCCCGTCCCTCGGATGCACTCAAGCCTCCAGCTTGCCTCCATGCCATCCTTCACGCATGCATCGAAATCTACGCCCATCAGCTCATCATCATTGCTCTCCAAAGTCCCTCGGGTGCACACAAGCCTCCAGCTTGTCTCCATGCCAACCTTCACCATACTAAGGCCGTCCAGTCAAGTCCATATGTGTAACCTATACATCCTGCACACTCAACATACACATATGAGAGCACAAGGGAATCATAACTTAAACCCTTTGCCCAAACATCAAAATACTTGGTCACTCTGGACCACAGATTGCCTCAACATATTATCGGGGTCCAATTAATTAATTATTAAACATGATTAACAAATAATCAAAACAATAATAATTAATTAACATCCACATGAAATGTAAGAATAACAAGGAGCCAAGGAAGAAAATTATACCTTACCTTACCTCGTAGTCTTCTATCTTATGTCCCTTCCCTCTCAGACATCGTGTGGGTGATGGGCTACCAAGAACCGGAATCACCAAAGGCTTGAATTAATCGCTTCTTCTTGCTTAGCAAAACTCTAGCCTTAGGGTTAGCTACCACCGGCTCCTTCCCTTCCAAACCGTGCGCCGCCGGCCACCAAGGGGTTCCCTAACCCGCCAGCCACAAGGAAAGCTCCGAGGGGAAGACGAAGAAGAATAAGAAGAAGAGAAAAAGCTCCCCTTCACCAACACCAACCGGACGAATGCCCTCAAACCTTTCTTGTGGCGCCGCCGACCACCAAGGGATCTTCTCCACCGCCGCCCGACAACTTCTCATCAACTTCTTGCCGCACCACAAAAGGAGGAGAGATCTCCTCCTTGTGCTTGTGATGTCCGGTCACCAAGATTGAAGAAGAAGAGATAAAAGGAGAAGAAGAGAAGAGGAACTCCTCCTTTGCCGCCAGCGCCCTAGGTGAGAAAAGGAGAGAGAGGAAGAGAATAGCCTTGGTTGGATGATCAATTCAATTAACCTTGGTTTCTTGATCCCATGAGATATATATAGGGCTAAGGTAGGGACCATGAGGAGGAGTTGGGTCTTGGCCCATTAATGGATCTAAAACCAATCCATTAATGAAGATCCATTCCACTAAAGGATCTCCATTGAACTTCCTCACCAACCCCCATATTTTCATAAGGGCTCCAGCTATTATGAGTACATCCATCCCCCTATGTTTAAGATATCGAATGTCCGTTGATTAATTTAAATTACTAACAATTTTAATTAATCAACTTCTAACTCCTTGACTAGTACTACTTAACCTTATCATCATGTTGGATCAAATCCACCTGCAGGGTTTAACATGATGAACCTTATGAGCTCATCAAGGGGGCATCATCATCCTGACTCACTAGGACACGGATTCCATCAATAATCAATGACACACCATATAATTAATATTATTTCCCAACTTACCAGGCCTATCGATTTAGTAGAATAAATCTCGCCCTGTGGTAAATCAAAGAAATAAAATATTAACTATACGTGCCCGTTATTATATCCCAATTTAGGGATTGTACTCCATAATAATCCGAGGTCCAATCCAATTATTAAGTCAGTACAAATTGGATGACCTCTAGTTTTGGTCCTGCTCAATGTACACAAAGCACACTAGTGTAATTCTATGGTCAAGACAAACCACACCTAATTACACTACAACCATCCCGATGGTTTGTCCAACTCCATCTCGGTTGTGAGCCTCTACTTATACTAGGCAAGGGATTGATAACATGATCTTCTGTGTGTTCACCACACACCATGTTATCTACAATGCAAAGTATTGGACTTTTATGCATATACTAATATAAATATGCATCTGTGTTGTTGTGATTCTCTTTCAAAATGTAGATGATTATATACATAAAAAGACAAGTCTTTTAGTATACACATCTAACAATCTCCCACTTATACTCAAAGACTTTCCTGTCCTCACACTGCCATACATCTGACTCCCATATCCTCCACATGTTGATCAAAAGCTCTTGCCGGAAGAACCTTAGTGAAAGGATTCGCCCGGTTGCCCTTTGATGCAAATCTTGGCAAAAACCACTTCTCCTCGCTTTACGATTTCTCGTATCAGGTGATACTTGAGCTCTATGTGTTTACTTGCCTTATGGGCTCATGGTTCCTTCATGTTTGCAACTGTACCACTATTAATACAATAGATTGTGATAGATCTGAGCAAACCAGGAATCACATCCAAGTCCATCATGATGTTCCTGAGCCATATAGCTTCCTTGGCTGCCTCTGAGGCTGTCACATACTCAGCTTCCATGGTGGAGTCCGCCATGCATTTCTGCTTGATACTCTTCCATACTATGGCTCCACCTCCTAAAGTAAACACAAACCCTGAGGTAGCCTTACTCTTGTCCCTATCCGACTGAAAATCCGAATCCGTATAACCCAAAGGGACTAATTGGTCTGTCTGGTAAACCAACATATAATCCCTAGTCCATCTCAGGTATTTCTATATATGCTTTACCGCAGTCCAATGTCCCTATCCAGGGTTACTCTGATATTTACTGACCATGTCCATGGCAAAGCAAATATCTAGTCTCGTGCACAAGATAGCATACATGAGACTTCCTACAGCCGATGCATAAGGAACCACCTTCATTTCCTCTATCTCCTTTGATGTTTTCGGACACATCTCCATAGATAGAGGAACTCTATACTTGAAAGGTAGAAAACCTTTCTTGGGTTTTCCATGCTAAAACAAGCTAGGATAGTGTCAATGTATGAATCATGGGATAAACACAATATCCTTTTCTGGCGATCCCTTATGACTTTGATCCCAAGGATGTGTCCCGCTTCTCCTATGTCCTTCATATCGAATTGTTTGGACTACCATACCCTTACGTCTGATAACACCTTGACATTGTTGCCAATTAACAAAATGTCATCTGCATAAAGTACAAGAAACACTACTACGTTTCCGTCACATCTCTTGTATATACATGATTCATCCGGACTTTGAATAAATCCATACGACTGCATTACTTCATCAAAGCGGATGTTCCAAGATCGCGAAGCTTGCTTTAATCCATAAATGGATCGATTAAGATTCCACACTAGATGCTTTTTGCCCTTCGCAATGAACCATTCTGGTTGCATCATGTAGATGGTCTCCTCAAGACTTCCGTTAAGGAAAGCTATCTTGACGACTATCTACCATACCTCATAGTCCATATGAGCGGCAATAGATAAGAGAATCCGAATAGACTTAAGCATGGCTACCGGTGAAAAGATCTCCTCATAATCGTTACCCTCTTTCTGAGTATACCCTTTCGCAACAAGCCTAGCTTTGAAGGTCTCAACCTTCCCATCTGATCCTCTCTTTCTATTATAGATCCACTTGCATCCAATGGCTTTTACACCATTGGGTGGTTCAACTAGCTCCCAGACATGATTAGAATTCATAAATTCTATCTCAGAATTCATTACCCTTTGCCAAGAATCTGCATCTTTATCTTGGAGGGCCTCATTATAGGTCCAGGGATCTGGTTCATGTTCACTAGGGACCAAGTTCGAAGACTCTCCCAAAAACATGAACCTTTCAGGTTGTCAAACAACCCTCCCACTGTGATGAGGTACTACCTGTGTATCATCTATGACACACGGTGCAGTAACTTGTGGTGTATCCTCTTGCATAGTTGGTCCTAAGGACGGAACGTCACCTCTCAATTCTTCAAGAACTAGTCTACTCTTGGGCTTGTGGTTTATCACATAGTCTTCTTCTAAGAATTTAGCATTCGTGCTAATGATTACCTTCTGATCCTCAGGACTATAGAACAGACCACCCTTCGTTTCTTTACGATAGCCTACGAACAGACGTACTTCTGTACGAGATTCCAACTTATTAGTATCCCCTTTTAGCACATGTGCTGGACTACCCCAAATATGAATATGTCCTAGACTGGGCTTTCGCCCAGTCCAAAATTCTATGGGAGTAGATGGGACTGACTTAGATGGTACCATGTTTAGAATATACGCTGCCGTATCCAGAGCATATCCCAAGAATGATCTGGCAACTCAGAGTATCTCATCATTGACCTAACCATTTCCATAAGAGTCCTATTCCTTCTTTCTGCAACACCGTTCTACTGGGATGTGCCGGGTGCAGACAATTGGGATAGAATCCCAGCCTCTGACAAATAGGTCCTAAACTCTCCTAAGAGGTACTCGCCATCACGATCTAATCGTAGTGTCTTGATACTTTTACCTTGACGTTTCTCCACATCAGCCTTGAATTCTTTTAATTTATCAAAGAATTCAGATTTGCGGCGCATCAGGTAAATGCATCCATACCTTGAATAATCATCAATAATAGTGACAAAGTATTCAAAGTCAACTCTAGCCTGGATAGACATAGGACCACACAAATCAGAATGAACTAGTTCTAACTCATCTTTGGCCCTATACCCCTTAGTCTTGAAAGGCCTCTTGGTCATCTTTCCTTCCAAGCAAGACTCACAGGTTGTGAAGTCTTCTACCACCAATGAACCCAAGGGCCCATCGGATATCAACCTCTGAATCTTATTAAGGTTAATATGACCAAGCCTAAGGTACTAAAGACATGTCTGGTTCATTTTAGAAGATTCCTTTCTCTTATTTAGGTTAGATGATGAGCTATTGGCCTCTATTTGCATCATTAGAGTTTTTGGTTCTAGAGTGTACAAATTGCCAATCATAGTACCCGAACATATAATCTCTCTATTTCTCTTTATAAAAACTGTGTTATTAAAAGCAATAGAATATCCATCCTTTATTAATTTAGAAACCGATACCAAGTTCTTTTAAAAGAGGTTACATATAAGCAATCTGTCAAAACCAAAACTTTATTCCTCTCAAAAGATAAATAAAAGTCTCCCACTGCAACTGCTACCACCTCCGTAGCATTGCCCATGTAGACGACAATTTCCCCATCAGCTAGCCGTCGGGTTTCCTGAAACCCCTACAGAGTATTGCAGACATGATTAGTGACCCCTGTATCTACGCACCAGGTACCGGTAGATAGCACGACTAAACATGTTTCAACGACTATGCACGAAGAAATACCTTTGTCTTGATGACGGGGACAGTTCGCCTTCCAGTGTCCAGTTTGCTTACACGTGAAGCACTTGCCTCTCGGCTTCTTCACGCCAGTCCGAGGTCCCTGCGATCCAGCTGCTTCTTGTACCCACCTTGTTTCTTCTTCTTCCTGCCTTTCAGCACAAAAGTAGATACCTTTTGAGTGACCAAGGCCTATGAACTCTGACGAAAGAGCCCCTCTATTACCTGGAGTTCTCCTAGCAGCTCCCCCAACATATACTCATGCTTGTTCATGTTATAGTTGAGCCGGAACTGCTCAAAACTCCTTGGCAGATACTAGAGTATAATATCGACTTGGGTTTCCCTATCAATTTGTGCTCCTAGTACCTCATTCTCATTAAGGTGAGTCATCATTTCCAGGACATGATCCCTCACGGGTGCCCCTTCGATCATAGTAGTCGTCATCAGGTTCTTCATCGCAACCTTCCTAGCGGCCCGACCTTGGTGCACGAAGAGCTCCTTGAGGTTTAGCATCATGCCACTAACAGTGGCATGGCCTGATGCTGATGTTGCAATACATTTGACATAGATGCCAAAATGTAGCACTGCGTCATCTCATCTGCCTTGATCCACTTCTTGTAACACTCCCTCTTCTCTTCACCAGAGTTCTCGCTAGGTTTTTCAGGATAGTCCTCAAAGAGCACATATTTGTACTCTTCAATAGTAAGGACAATGTCTAGGTTCCTTTTCCAGTCTATATAGTTAAGGCCAATAAACTTATTTTCCTTAAGTATGGTCACTAGTGAGTTAAACATCATTTTGAAAAATTCCTGATAATCACAACAATCACAACTTTAGAATTGAAAAATAAATTGATTCGTCAAATAATATATTTCGAAATCAACCAACACCTCAATCACCAAGAAATCGCATGCCACGTTAGTGTGGATGTATACGAATTCTACATTCGTTAGAGGAGGTTTTACCCATTAATTTTATTATCTTGTCTGTAACGCCCGCTTTTTTTTTTCTTTCCATAAAGCGGCGTTACGTTAACATGAGTAGGGAAGGTGGACATCATAATGCAGCGGAAAACTTTAAACTTACACCTATATGCACCTACTACCATTCCTAACATCATGACATGGGAACTTGGCATATTAACTTCATACTTAGCATCATATCATGTCATACTTAGCATCATGTCATACTAGCATCATGTCATAGAGTCACATAAGTCACCATTCGAACACATAAGTAGTAAAGGTAAAGCTCTAGCATAAGACGATCAAACATCTTGTTTCTTGGCCAAGTCACTACCACACACATGTATTCTTGCCCTCCTGCTGCTTCCTTACTGTCCCCTTGCGTGATCTGTGGTATAAGAAAATAAGACTATAAGCACACAGGCTTAGTAAGACTCTTTCCTACTCACTAAAACCCTTCATCACTTATTCATGAGCACAGGAAACATTAACATACTTAGTGCTTTACTTAGAACATAAACCTTTATGATCACTTAGCATATATTTGACATGGCATGAACATAAGCATAATAAACATTCTTAGCATGGCATGATACTTGGCATAAACATAATCATAATAAACATTCATAGCATGACATAATACTTGGCATAAACATAAACATAATAAACATTCATAGCATGGCATAATACTTGGCATAAACATAAACATAATAAACATTCTTAGCATGCCATGATACATGACATAAACATAAACATAATAAACATTCTTAGAATGCCATGATACATGACATAAACATAAACATAATAAATATTCTTAGCATGACATGATACACGACATAAACAGAAACATAAAACATTACTATCATGGCAGAATGCATAACCTGAATGAATGCATGAGTCTAATGCATATACATAAGGATGCTTTACTTTTAATATCATACTTTTAAATACTTAAACATAATCATAACTGTTGGATCGAGAAAACCGATAGAGGGGGGGGGGGTGAATATCGGAAAACTTTTGGATTTGAAAACTAAGAGAAGTTGCACAGCGGAAGTTAAAAACACACAACGCAAACACGGGAGGTTTACTTGGTTCGGAGCCTGTGTCGACTCCTACTCCAAGGCCCACGGTCGTTAACTGTTTACTTTGGGCAATTCTATATAGGCACAAAAAGGTTTACACAATTTGATTACAAAGATAAGTGCAGTAAATAAAAAGAACGCTCTTCTTTACCGACGTCCAGAGTAGATCGACTTTTTCGGAGCAGCGGGACGTCGTCGGCTCGAGTTGGAGGGTTTCCAGAGCAAGGCGCGAGAGCAGAAGAGCTTTGAGGCGTTGAGTGAATTGATGTACTGAAGCCTTGGTCGAGGGCCCTTTATATAGGGCCTGGGGGCGCCCGGGATGTCGGGGGCGCCCCCCAAGTGGCCTTTGATCCGCCAAAGTCTTGGTCGCGTCTGATCCTCTGGATCCGCTTTGACCGGGGCGCCCGGACCGCTCGGGGCGCCCGGATTGACGGGTCAAATAGTTATCTGCTTGGCTTCGAAGGGAGCTTCGGTAGCTAGCCTTGGTCGAGGCATGCGCATGGGGGCGCCCGGGAGCAGCGGGGTTGCCCGGGAGCGCGGGGGCACCCGCAGGATGCAATGTCGAAGCTTGTTTCTGATTTGCGTATTTTGTGTTCACCTTGGGGGCGCCCGGGACACTCCGGGCGCCCTACTCAGTCATTGCCTCATTCCTTTGAGGCTCTCTGAGCTGCAGACACACGTTCCTTCGGTCCTGCATCCAGGGTTAGTCCAAAACATAATAATGCAATAAAATATTTATTTATACAACCTTAGCTGTCTTGGTTCTGACTTTGGTCTCCAAAATGGAGCCCTAGGTCGAACCGACGCCTACTGTTCCCTCGACGGGGAACGCGTCCTCACCTACTCCTCTCGGGAGAATTTACCTGATGCCAACCGTTCCTCTGGTTGGACTTTTGCCTGACGGTCCTTTGTCAAGTCTTGGATGCCGAGCTGCCCTTCGCTCGGTGCCTAGCATTCCTTCGCTAGGGCTTCAGTCCCAGGTTGTCCTTCGCCTGGCGCCTAGCAGTCCTTCGCTAGGGCTTTTGACCCTGGCATTCCTTCGCCAGTGCCTAGCAGTCCTTCGCTAGGTCTTTTGCTGCACACTAGACTAACTTGTTAGAAAACAAGTAAGACTTAACTTTTGACCTCTGTTGCCATTATCAAAACACAGGTTTGACTTGGGTGCATTCTGCACCAACAATCTCCCCCTTTTTGATTTATGGCAACCTTAGTTCAAAAAGTTAAGATTAAGCAAACATAAAAAAATGTTAAATTTTGTTCCCTCCCCCTGGAAGGAATCTCCCCCTAGATTTTTCAAAAATTCGTGGGGTTAAAAAAACTTTACTTGTACTTTGAAAACTTAAGTTTTAGGTAGTTAGAAATCTTTCAGTAACTTATGTTAAAAGTACATAGGAGTTTTTGAAGCATGATTTTAGAGTACTTAAAAAGTTTGAAACTTTAAGTTTTAAGGTACTCAAAAGTTTTGAAAGTGTTAGCTTAAGTACTTAGTAGGATTTAAAAAGATTAAGTACTTAGTAAGATTTAAAAAGCTTAAGTACTTAGTAAGATTTAAAAAGCTTAAGTACTTAGTAAAATTTAAAAAGCTTAAGTACTTAGTAAACTTTGAAACACTTTAGTACTTAAGTGCTTAATAATTTTGAAAAATTTAAGTACTTAATAAATGGAGTCCATTTGGAAAACATAAGTACTTAATACAAAAAACATAAGTACTTAGTAACATTGTACTTATCCAGTTTTGAAAAACTTAGGCTTAAAGTAAAAAATTTGATAAGCTTAGGTTAGAAAATTTTGATAGGCTTGAGTACTTAGCAAAATTTTGAAAGCTTAAGTAAAAATTTTGAAAGCCTTAAGAACTTAAGTAATTTGACAAGCTTAAGTTAGAAAATTTTGAAAGGCTTGAATAAAGTATAAAATTTTGAAACCCTTTTGAATAAAGCAAAAAAATTTTTGAAACCCTTTGAATAAAGAAAATTAATTTTTGAAAACTTTTTGAATAAGTAAAATTAATTTTTGAAAAACTTTTTGAGAAACTAAAATTAATTTTTGAAAACTTTTTGAGAAACTAAAATTAATTTTACTCTCTCCTTTCCTATCTCTCCCCCTTTGCCATATATCAAAACAGATAATTATAGCAGAAATAAGATTGCATAAAGGAAATAAGTAAGATTTTGCTGTATTGAACCAATTCATAATTAGACTTAAACTAAATCAGTCAATTTTCTCTGTAGGGACCTGTCTAACCCAATTAGCTACTTAATAACTGTTATAAATAGTAGTTTTTGCTAGGGTTAGTCAAGTTAAGTGTTTCTGTTCAAGTTAGATTTTCTAAGCTTGACACTTAACTTGATTGCTATGTAAGTTGTATTTAGTGTCCCAATTACTGCAGATGCACTGACTTAAAGCATCTTGAATTAAGGCAAAGACCTAAGCATCTCAACCCTTTCTAGGTTATCAACCAAAAGTACCCTAAGGTGCTTGTGAGATGCTGGCTTCTAAGTCTATAGGTGCATGCAGTTCTAGGGTTAGGGCCTAGGCTAAGTCCATTTTCGAAAAAGCCCTAATTTTTAAAGGGGGTAGTTTTGAAATAAAACTAAGTCGAAAATGAAAACTGATTTTGAAATTAAGTAAAACAGTTTTTCAAATTCTATTTTTAAAAACAAATTTATAAATTAAGTAAAAAAAATTAATCTATTCTATAGAGCACAATCCTAACTGCCTTCTTAGTGAGCTGAACTCAGATTCAGTTAAGGGTTTTATGAATATATCAGCTAAGTTGGATTTAGAGTCAATATACTTAAGTATTATTTCACCCCTGGCTACATGGTCTCTTACAAAATGATGTTTGACTTCTATATGTTTGGTTCTGGAGTGTTGGATTGGGTTCTTAGTTAAATTAATTGAACTTATATTGTCAATAAATACTTGAGTTTGGGTGTAGTTGAGTTGGAAGTCCTTAAGTGTGTGCATCATCTATAAAAGTTGAGCAACACACTTTCCTAAGGCCACATACTCAGCTTCAGTTGTGGATAGAGCTACACAGTGTTGTTTTCTGCTGCACCAACTAACTAGACTTTAACCTAACAGTTGGCAGCTTCCACTTGTGCTCTTTCTATCTAATTTACAGCCAGCATAGTCAGAATCTGAGTATCTTGTCAAATTAAAAGTCGAGGTCCTAGGATACCAAATCCCTACATTTAGGGTGGCATTTACATATCTTAGTATTCTTTTTAGGGCTGCTAAGTGTGTTTCCTTAGCATAGGTTTGGTATCTAGCACACATCCCGACAGCAAAGAGAATATCAGGTCTACTGGTTGTAAGGTACAGTAGGCTACCTATCATACTCCTATAGAGTTTAAGGTCTACTGGTTTACCATCAGGGTCACTATCTATTTTTACATTAGTGGTCATAGGGATACTTATGCTTTTAGAGTTATCCATTTTATATTTCTTTATTAACTCTTTAGCATATTTGAATTGATGAACGTAGTTACCATCCCTAGTTTGTTTGATTTGTAGTCCTAGGAAAAAGGTAAGCTCACCAACTAAGCTCATTTCAAATTCATCTTCCATTATCTTGACAAATTCTTTTAGGATGTTGGTGTTGGTGGATCGAAAGATTATGTCATCTACGTAAATTTGGGCAATAAATATATCTTTTCCTAGGGTTTTAATAAATAATGTTGAGTCAATTTGGCCTTGTTTAAATTCTTTAGAGGTTAAATAGGTTGATAACCGTTCATACCAGGCCCTAGGTGCTTGTTTTAGCCCATATAGTGCTTTGGTTAGTTTATAAACGTGGTTAGGTTTGTCTAAGTCCTCAAACCCTGGGGGTTGTCCTACATAAACTTCTTCATTAATGAATCCATTTAAAAAAGCTGACTTTACATCCATTTGATATAATTTAAATCCTTTATGGATGCAAAGGCTAACAACATTCTAATGGACTCAAGTCTAGCTACTGGGGCATATGTTTCACCATAATCTAACCCCTCTAGACCCTTAGGTAGTGTAGGTTTGGGAGTCTATGGTAGTACAGTTCATAGGGGGGTTTGTTGTGTCGTTTGTTAATCAAAACCCTATTTTGGACATAACAAGCCGTACTAATTGCTTCTGCCCAAAATTGGTTTCCTAGATTAAATTCGTTGAGCATAGCCCTAGCGGCTTCTTGTAATGTTCTATTCATTCGCTCGACTATCCCATTTTGTTGGGGGGTTCTAGGATATGAAAATTCATGTAGGTACCCATTTACCTTATAGAATTCCTCAAATCGTTGATTTTCAAACTCTCCCCCGTGATCACTCCTAAGTCTTTTAATTTTAGTGTCGTTTTGATTTTCAATTAGTTTACAGAATTCATTAAATAGGTTTAGGGTTTCATCTTTGGCTTTTAGAAACCTAACCCAGGTAAACCTAGAGTAATCATCAACTATTACTATGCAGTATCGGTTCCCGCTTAGTGACTTGGCTCCATGTGAATCAAACAGGTCAAGGTGTAGGAGCTCAAGTGTAGTTTGAGTTAAATCAGATTGGGTTAGTTTGTGATTGGATTTGATTTGTTTACCTTGATTACAAGATTCACATATTAGTTTTTCATTATTTTTAATTTTGGGAATACCTTTGATTAAGCCAAGTTGGGTAATTTTTGAGATAATTCTTAGATTGGTATGACCTAATCTCCTATGCCAGAGGTTTGATTGTTCTAATTGTGTTAACATACATTTGGGTACAAGGGGAAGGTTTATAGTGTATACATTATTTTTCCTAGTGCCCTTAAGCATGATTTCTGAGTTTTGTACATTTCTAATTAGGCAGTTGGAATTGTTAAAAGTGACTATATAACCAGAATCACATAACTGACTTATGCTAAGCAGGTTAAAATTAAAGTTTTCAACCAATAGAACTTTCTTAATAATGAAATCGGATTTAAGTTCAATATTACCTGACCCAATTACCTTGAGTGTAGCATTATTGTCAAATGCCATTGAGCCTAGGTTTTTGAACTTGAGCTTGGTGAACTTCAATTTATCTCCAGTCATGTGTCTGGAGCAACCGCTATCCAACATCCATTGGTCCAAATCTTTATGTTCCTACACAACTTCAATTGACAAAGCCTTGGCGAGGCACTAGGCCTTCTTTGGCCATAGACTTATGGGATCATCCACCGTTTCCTTGACAAAGCCTTTTAATAAAATTTCATTTTCAAAAATTCTTTGAAAAATTTCTGGTCTAACTAGTTTGGGTCTTGGATCGGTAGCTTCGGCTAGTTCCGCCAAATTGGCTTCCCTAACGTACTATCATCTCACCTCCACCCAATACTATGTTGTCAAGTTTCAGTTAAGTTTGTTTAGTCCTTAAACTAGCCTAAGTCTAAGCATGGTAAATTGTAGAAATTAAATAAACAAGCAAACAATTATATTGCAATCAAGAATAACAATTTTATCTAATAATGAATATAGTTTTCAGTTTGGCTCCCCCTGGACTAAAGCCACGGTGATGGTTAGGCAAGATGTGAATCTTGTCCTTGGGGATCCAATACTGATTTAATCCAGTCAGTTTGTTCAGGTATAGTTTAGGTACCCATGCCTGAATTTTACCTCTGGACTGATTCAGTACAGCAAAGTAAGATCTTTGCCGTGATTTGGTTCTATAGCCCAGTTCGGATCGATTTAGAACTGATTTCTGTTTTCCAAGGATCATGTCAAGACCCTTGGAACCAGATGTAAATCGTTCTAATGCTGATCTAAGATCCTTAACTTGAGTTTTCAGGGAGGAGTTTTCCTTTTCAAGTTTTTCAACTTGAGTAGGAGTTCCTTCCTGAACCTTCTCGGTTAAGGGTTTAGAGTCAGCTCCCTCTTTCAGGAGTTTTACTTCCTGTCGGAGGGATTCGACTCGGAGTTTGGCTTTTTCCAAATCTCGAGAAAGAAATGAAATTAGTTCACTTAATTGAGATCTATTGAAACCGGTTACCTTAATTTCGCCGTCTTCTGTAAAGGTCAGCTCGCCGTCGTCCTGTTATGATTCTGACTCGGTTCCGACTTCTTCTGAGGCGGTCAGAGCTAGGAGGTTGGACTGGGGTGCCTCTTCTTCTGAGGAGGAGGAGGATTCGTCCCAGGTTGTTTGGAGTGCTTTCTTTCTTCTCATCTTTTTAGTTTCCTTTAGGTTAGGACACTCTGACTTGTAGTGGCCCTTTTTCTTGCACTCGTAGCAGGTCACATTGGGCTTGTTTGCGGGTTCAGCTGGTTCGTCCTTTCTTCGTCTTGTTCTCCGTTTGTTGGCTTGGTTCTTTAACTTTTTATAATAACTTCGGGCTAGCCGGACCAGCTCAGATTGATCTCCTTCTTCATCTTCTGCGTCTGAGTCTGAGGTAGACTCGGGTTCAGGTTGAGATTTCTTCTTTGTCGATCTTCCAGTTTTTCCTGCAAAAAAAGCAATACTCTTCTCGGCCATATTGAAGTTTGTAACGCCCGCTTTTTTTTCCTAAAGCGGCGTTACGCTAACATACTTAAGGCATGTAACATCATACTGCAGCGGAATAACTTAAACATTACATATACATGCCCCTACTACCATCCCTATATAATGACATGGAACTTCACATATGAACATCATGCTTAATCATCATTTCATAACATGCTTAACATCATACCATAAGGTTCATATCATATCATACTGGACATCTTATCATAAAGTTCCATAAGTCACTATTCGAGCATATAGGTAGCAAAATAAAGTTCTTAGCATAAACGGTTAACACATTCGATCTCATGGGCCAAGTCACCAACACACACATACTTCAGGCCCTCCTGCTGCTTCCTCGTTATCCCCTTGCATGATCTGCGGTATAAGGAAAGAAGACTATAAGCACACAGGCTTAGTAAGACTCTTTCCTACTCACAAAAACCATTCATCGTTCATCATCTCATAATGAGCACATGAACTTTAACATACTGGGTGCTCTACTTAAAACATAACATCTTAAATCACTTTAGCATGGCATGCACATAAACATGGTAAACATTCTAAGCATGACATAATTCATGGCATACATCATAAACATAGTAGCATGGCATCTTTCATGGCATAAATCATAAACATAGTAGCATGGCATCTTTCATGGCATAAATCATAAACATGGTAGCATGGCATAATACCTATCATAGCATATGAACATCTTCCTAACATAATCATGGCATAGATCATTCATTCTCATGCATACTTCTTAACATGAAACGTAAGCATAAAATCTTATCATCATAGCATAATGCATAACATGAATGGAGGCTTGAGTGGAATGCATATATATATATGGATGCTTAGTTTAAAATCATACTTTTCATGAACATACTTTTCATAAACATACTTTTCCATAATGAATGCATGGGCAATGCATATATATCATAAGGATGCTTAATCTTTTAAAAACATACTTTCCATTTCTTAAACATAATCATCATAACATCATTTGGGGTCCCCGGCTTGTACCACATACATACATCATAGCGCGCATCCCTAGTAAATCCGAGGTAGCTAGCCCCGACCTACTAGGGTAAGGACAGCATAATCGGTAGTCCCCGAACCGAGGCACTCCTTAAGGAGCCCATCCCTGTTGCACAGCTACGGTAGTGCCAGAACCGTGGACAGCTGCGGTAGTTCATCACCGAGGCGTTCTTAAGGTGCCCATCCCTTGGACCCATACTTCGTTCCGGTACAAGCCCATACATAAAGTAAAATACTTTTCATGCTTCATCATTCATAAGCCATTCATGGCATACTTATCATAACATAACTTGTTACGGCTCGGCCCGTCTACCGGCCCATTTACCGGTCCTCTCGACCGTCGTACCGTCGACCATCGACCGTGCCGTTTAGCATATTTATGCCTTAATGGCATAAGCATCATTCTTTCATTCATCATACTTGCCATTCATCATTTTCATTCTTAGACATGGTGTATGTACACATCATTCATAGAGCATGGCATACATTCGTATACATGGCATATCGTTCATAACATGGTATATCATTCATAACCATGGCATATCATTCATAAACATGACATAACATTCGTAAACATGGCATATCATTCATAACATGACATATCATGCATAACCATGACATATCATTCATAATCATGGCATATCATTCATAACATAGCATATCATTCATAACATGGCATATCATTCATAAACATGGCATATCATGCATAACCATGGCATATCATTCGAAAACATGGCATATATCATTCGTAAAGCATATGGCATATCATTCATAACATGACATATCATCATTCATAAACATGGCATATCATTCGTAAACATGGCATATCATTCATAACATAAATCACATCTTACCATAGGGCCATTGGACCCTTACTTGAAATAAATCTTAACTTTTACCCTATTCACCCTTATATGGCAGAACTTGTGGAGTCCCAGGCCATGTGAAAATTCACCAATCACCATCCATCATCCTTATATCATGGCAACACATAAACATAGTTGAAGTTGAAGACTCAACCCAACCCTTGGGTCCTTGGGGTTGGCCGAACCATATGGGCCCTAGGGTATCCCAAAAAAAATTAACAATCTACAATCAAAGGAACATAAATAGCAATCATGATATCATAATATAACTTAACACATGCGGCCGAAACCTTAAACTCAGGGTCCTCGTTTTTTCTTCCATGTTGGCCGAAACCTGGGTGTCCTAGGCTACTCCAAAAATTCCCAAAATTATTATTAACTTCTAAACATCATAAGGGAACATAAATAACATTATAATGATTTTTAACATATTTATAGACATTTAAATACAGGTGGCCGAATCCCATAAACATAGGGACCTTGGTTTTGCCCCTTTCATGTTGGCCGAAACCCTAGAGTGTCCTAGGTTACTCTAAAAATTCCCAAAAATTATAATTAACTTCTAAACATTGTAAGCGAACATCACATAGCATTTTCATGATTTTTAACATATTTATAGACATTTAAAACATGGTGTCCGAAACCCTTGAACTTAGGGTTCTGGGTTTTGCTTCTTTCATGTTGGCCGAGACCCTAGGGTGTCCTAGGGTACTCCAAAAATTCCCAAAAATTACACATAACTTCTAAACATCATAAGAGAATACTAATTAACATTATCATGATTTTTCACCTATTTTTAGACATTTAAAACATGGTGGCCGAAACCCTTGAACTTAGGGTTCTGGGTTTTGCTTCTTTCATGTTGGCCGAGACCCTAGGGTGTCCTAGGTACTCCAAAAATTCCCAAAAATTACAATTAACTTCTAAAAATCATAAGGGAACACTAAATAACACTATCATGATTTTTAACATATTTTTAGACATTTAAAACATGGTGGCCGAAACCCTTGATCTTAAGGTTCTGGGTTTTGCTTCTTTCATGTTGGCCGAGACCCTAGGGTGTCCTAGAGTCCTCCAAAAATTTCCAAAAATTTCACTTAACTTATAAACATCATAATGGAACACTAAATAACATTATCATGATTTTTAGCATAATTATGGACCTTTAAAACATGCTGGCCGAAACCTTTGAACATGGGAACCTTGATTTTTGTTTCCCTTCAACATTAAATCCGAAAACTAACCCATATATCATGCCACAAATCATGGAAATCATAGGTAACTATTATACCACAGGTGAGGGAGTCTTACCTTGGGGTTTCTAAATTTTTAGACCTTGGATGGAGAGAAGGAAGAAGACTTGATGTCTCTTGACCACACCTAGTCCTTGAATCCTTGTAAGAACTTTAGATCTTGGGTGATGGAGCCTTGGTGGAAGCTTTTCCAAGGGGGAACTCTTCCTTAGAGTTTCGGCTAGAATGAGGAGGGAGGGGGGGAGCAAATGCACTTGATGATGAAGAGAAGTAACCCCCCAAACCCCCTCTTTATAGCTCCTTTAAAGAGGCAAATGAAGAGTTTTCCATGGCCCTTCATCTTCTTCTACTACTTAACCATCATCCACTTCCTTTCCTCATAAGAATTCTTTGCTAGGTGAGTTGGTTAAAGCATTCATGGTTGTACAAGAGGTCCAAGGTTCAATCCTTGGCCCATGCACCTTTATTTTTATTTTATTTTTATTTTATTTAAACCCCTTTTTCTTATTTCGAAAATTCCCTTTATTTCGAAAATTCCCCTAAAATCCCCCATAATTATGCTAATATTCCTAAATAAAAATTCTATTATATATTTATTAATTATATTTATATAAAATTCAACCTTAATTAATACCCATTTTTTGGAGCCCATTTAAAGCTCCATTGGTACTTAGTTTTCTCAATTTAAATGAGAAAACATGGATTTTCTAGCCCAAGTTCTCCTTAATATTTCTAGGTCCCTTGGAAAATTATTTAAACATGCTTAATATTTTAATAAAATATTAAGAGAATTTTCGGTCGTTACAATCCCCCATACCTCTTGAAAGTTCATCCTCGAACTTAGAATAACTCCTGGTACTTGCGCTTCATCTTGTCCTCGCGTTCCCAGGTAACTTCTTCGAACCGTTGACTTTACCATAAGACTTTGACTAAAGGTACCTCCTTATTCCTTAGCTTCTTGACTTCCCTATCCAAAATCTGAATAGGTCTGCTTTCATAACTCAGGTCACAAATTTTTGTTTCTCCAATATGTCCTCAAACAACATCGGTGCTAGTATCATTAATAGCTCTATGATGTAATTATACGCATATATCATAATTATATACTTATTATAATCATGGGTAAACCTAATAATAGTATGCTTCCGAAATATTAGTTACATGGGCTATGAATTATATTAGCTAATGGTTATTATATGATAAGTGAGATCGTATTTATTATATTACCATAAAATATCTTAAGGTAATCTTTATATATTATATATAAGATAATAGGGAAACATACGTTGATAATACTAATATTTATAATTAGTACAAAGATATAGTGGACCCATAATCTATAATAAGTGTTAATATAATTAGGACACTACCCTATGCGTATCATTTTAGGTTATACCGTATGACATATACCATTAATTATATTAGTATTAGTATAATGGAACTAATACTATACGCTAGCATAGGTGAGAGTGTTATAATCTTATGTATGTAAACTATCATATAATTTCCTATATGAGACTATATTATAGGTTATACATAATATCAAAACTTATAGTTATTTATCATATACATTATAGGTATAATACCTATAATTTTGCTTAAGGAAATAATATGTATAGGTGACAACTTATAGGTTGAGATGATACATATCAACCTGTATGTAGGCTCATAATAAAACCTATATGATAGATGAATTATGACAATACTTATATGCTAAGGATTTGGTATGGTTATATTTATAATAATCTTATATTAGTACGCACTCGCATATTATTATCATTTGCTTTATGTAATATAATATAATTATATTATATGATTGGTAACTCATATAATGTACAGGTTATATACTAGGTTCACCTTAATTACTAAGATTATGATGGTGCTCAATTAATACCATGTTTATGAACATAAGGTTGAGTCACACTTATGACTAATTATATTATGACTAAATTAGACCTAATGTATCAGGCAGAATACTTATACATGATGGTCTTATGATGTGACTTAAGATAGGTTATGATATAAGGTATATTGAGCGTCAGATCAGGCGATGAAGTAGTCTCATTAATTCTGTTACTCTGTCGTCTAGCTATGTTTTCCTTCATAGAGGACAGGTATGGATATATGAGTTATTGTTATTCCTACCCCCATACTAAATTCTAAATAATTAATTCCTAAACTAAGATAAAGTATCATTCGTCGTTACATATCGTAACGTACTTTTCATCATAATTACCGTTCATACTTGCATATCTTAAAATCATAAAACATCTTAATACTATCAGATATGTAAAGAGGTACTTACTTGGAAGCGGCAGGCAGAGGGCTTGATGTGTGTGTAGTGAGATGGTGACTGCTCTGATACCAACCTGTAACGCCCGCTTTTTTTTTCCCTAAAGCGGCGTTACGCTAACATACTTAAGGCATGTAACATCATACTGCAGCGGAATAACTTAAACATTACATATACATGCCCCTACTACCATCCCTAATATAATGACATGGAACTTCACATATGAACATCATGCTTCATCATCATATCATAACATGCTTAACATCATACCATAAGGTTCATATCATATCATACTGGACATCTTATCATAAAGTTCCATAAGTCACTATTCGAGCATATAGGTAGCAAAAATAAAGTTCTTAGCATAAACGGTTAACACATTCGATTTCATGGGCCAAGTCACCAACACACACATACTTCAGGCCCTCCTGCTGCTTCCTCGTTATCCCCTTGCATGATCTGCGGTATAAGGAAAGAAGACTATAAGCACACAGGCTTAGTAAGACTCTTTCCTACTCACAAAAACCATTCATCGTTCATCATCTCATAATGAGCACATGAACTTTAACATACTGGGTGCTCTACTTAAAACATAACATCTTAAATCACTTTAGCATGGCATGCACATAAACATGGTAAACATTCTAAGCATGGCATAATTCATGGCATACATTATAAACATAGTAGCATGGCATCTTTCATGGCATAAATCATAAACATAGTAGCATGGCATCTTTCATGGCATAAATCATAAACATAGTAGCATGACATCTTTCATGGCATAAATCATAAACATGGTAGCATGGCATAATACCTATCATAGCATATAAACATCTTCCTAACATAATCATGGCATAGATCATTCATTCTCATGCATACTTCTTAACATGAAACGTAAGCATAAAATCTTATCATCATAGCATAATGCATATCATGAATGGAGGCTTGAGTGGAATGCATATACCTATATGGATGCTTAGTTTAAAATCATACTTTTCATGAGCATACTTTTCCATAATGAATGCATGGGCAATGCATATATATCATAAGGATGCTTAATCTTTTAAAAACATACTTTTCATTTCTTAAACATAATCATCATAACATCATTTGGGGTTCCCGGCTTGTACCACATACATACATCATAGCGCGCATCCCTAGTAAATTCGAGGTAGCTAGCCCCGACCTACTAGGGTAAGGACAGCATAATCGGTAGTCCCCGAACCGAGGCGCTTCTTAAGGAGCCCATCCCTGTTGCACAGCTACGGTAGTGCCAGAACCATGGACAGCTGCGGTAGTCCATAACCGGGGCGTTCTTAAGGTGCCCATCCCGTGGACCCATACTTCGGTCCGGTACAAGCCCATACATAAAGTAAAATACTTTTCATGTTTCATCATTCATAAGCCATTCATGGCATACTTATCATAGCATAACTTGTTACGGCTCGGCCCGTCTACCGGCCCATTTATCGATCCTCTCGACCGTCGTACCGTCGACCATCGACCGTGCCGTTTAGCATATTTATGCCTTAAAAGCATAAGCATCATTCTTTCATTCATCATACTTGCCATTCATCATTTTCATTCATAGACATGGTGTATGTACACATCATTCGTAGAGCATGGCATACATTCGTATACATGGCATATCATTCATAATATGGCATATCATTCATAACCATGGCATATCATTCATAAACATGACATAACATTCGTAAACATGGCATATCATTCATAACATGGATATCATCCAAAACATGGCATATCATGCATAACCATGGCATATCATTCATAATCATGGCATATCATTCGTAAACATAGGCATATCATTCATAACATGGCATATCATTCATAAACATGGCATATCATGCATAACCATGATATATTCATAAACATGACATATCATTCGTAAACATGGCATATCATTCATAACATGGCATATTATTCATAATCAGGCATATCATTCGTAATATAGCATATCATTCATAACATGGCATATCATTCATAAACATGGCATATCTGCATAACCATGGCATATCATTCATAAACATGGCATATCATTCGTAAACATGACATATCATTCATAACATGGCATATCATCTAACATAGCATATCATTCATAAACATAAATCACATCTTACCATAGGGCCATTGGGATCCCTTACTTGAAGTAAATCTTAACTTTTACCCTATTCCCCTTATATGGCTGAAACTTGTGGAGTCCCATGGCCATGTGAAAATTCACACAATCACCATCCATCATCCTTATATCATGGCAACACAAACATAAGTTGAAGTTGAAGACTCAACCCTAACCCTGGGGTCCTTGGGGTTGGCCGAACCATATGGGGCCTCTAGGGGTAGCCCAAAAATTTCCCAAAAATTATTACTTAACCTCTACACATCATAAGGGGAACATTAAATAGCATTATCATGATTTTTATCATAATTATAGACTTTAACATGCTGGCCGAAACCCTTAAACTCAGGGTCCTCGGATTTGTTTCTTCCATGTTGGCCGAAACCCTGGGTGTCCTAGGTACTCCAAAAATTCCCAAAAAATTATGATTAACTTCTAAACATCATAAGGGAACATAAAATAACATTATCATGATTTTTAACATATTTATATACATTTAAATCATGGTGGCCGAATCCCATAAACATAGGGACCTTGGTTTTGCCCCTTTCATGTTGGCCGAAACCCTAGAGTGTCCTAGGGTACTCTAAAAATTCCCAAAAATTATAATTAACTTCTAAAAATCATAAGGGAACATCAAATAGCATTATCATGATTTTTAACATATTTATAGACATTTAAAACAGGGTGGACGAAACCCTTGAACTTAGGGTTCTGGGTTTTGCTTCTTTCATGTTGGCCGAGACCCTAGGGTGTCCTAGGGTACTCCAAAAATTCCCAAAAATTACACTTAACTTCTAAACATCATAAGGGAATACTAAATAACATTATCATGATTTTTAACATATTTTTAGACATTTAAAACATGGTGGCCGAACCCCTTGAACATAGGGTTCTGGGTTTTGCTTCTTTCATGTTGGCCGAGACCCTAGGGTGTCCTAGGTAACTCCAAAAATTCCCAAAAATTACACTTAACTTCTAAACATCATAAGGGAACACTAAATAACACTATCAAGATTTTTAACATATTTTTAGAAATTTAAAACATGGTGGCCGAAACCCTTGAACTTAAGGTTCTGGGTTTTGCTTCTTTCATGTTGGCCGAGACCCTAGGGTGTCCTAGGGTCCTCCAAAAATTCCCAAAAATTTCACTTAACTTCTAAAAAATCATAAGGGAACACTAAATAACATTAT
>JAGFNQ010005571.1:0-86619 GCA_024364735.1 Boesenbergia rotunda
GCATCCTGCTTCTTCCAGTTCAGATGATAAGGAGCCTGCTGCTGCTACTACTGGGGTTATACAGGAGCAGTTCTCCCTACTGCAGTCAGAGGTACATGGTCTTTGGGAGGACTTTCAGACATTTTAGCAGTGGCAGGTTGACATCCAGGGGAGGTGCACGGGCTCACGGAGAACTTTCAAAGGTTCCAGCTGTGCCAGGATGAGATGTATGCGGTGATGCAACAGTGGAACCTCATGTATCAGGCTCCTCCTCCTCCTCCAGGTGATGACATGTAGTGCAGATTGATTTGATGATGCTAGTGTTGAGAGTGTGTAGCTTGGGTTTTATATTTTATCTCTCAAACACTTAATTTGGTATTGTAATGTTTGAAAACTTCGAGGTTATAGCCCTTGTGACATTATTTATTCCATAGTATGGCTTTACATGACACTTCTATTGATGCTTTAATATTGCTTATATGAGTTTTCAATTCATAACTTGATATTGCTCATATGGAATGATGTTATCTTGCTATTATGGCCATAGGAAAATTTTTATATATGTATATCTATCTATAGATAAGGAATTAAAAGGGGGAGGTTTCATTATGTGTTTTATCTTGGAAAATTATATGAAGAGAAGGGGGAAATTTTGAAAATAATTCTATGTTTTAAATGGTATAGGATAGGCTTGGCAAACACATAGATTCAAATTTAGGATAGAAAGTTGACACAAAATAAAGCATTTTCAAAGAATTGAAGTTTTTGAAAAGTCAAGCATATTTGGTATTTTTCACGAAACTATATTTTTCTAAGGTAGAATATATCTTAACAAATATGCTTGCAAAATTTCAAGTTTTCTCGAATTTTATGGAATTTTCTAGGGGGGTTTCTGAATTTCAGCTGGGAAATTTAGTTTGGAGTGTATCAGTCGACTGCCACTGGGGCAGTTGACTGATCATTCTGTAGATTTGTGAATTGCAGGGTCCAGTCGAATGATGATGCAGGGGCAGTCGACTGGTAATGCTGGGTTCTGATTTCTGGGGGGTTTTCAAAAATAGAAAAGTATTCTCATTGACACTAGGGTTAGGATTGCTTGGGACAATCTTTTTGATGGTGTCAAAGGGGGAGAACTTGTGGTTTTAAGTTATGTTTAACTTAATTTGGTATTGTGAGAAATTAAAAATTATGTGGAGGGCATAGGTTAAAGGGGAGGGCATGTTGATGTCTCTTAATGTGCTATGCCTTTAATTTTCAATTGTTATTGTTGTTTTTGCACCTAACTTAAACATATTGTAACACATCAAAAAGGGGGAGATTGTTGGGGCAATCGGCCCAAGTATGATCGGGAGGATCATGGGTTTTGATGTGTATGTCAATATTATTAAGTTAGGGTTTCGTGTTGATCTAATATATGTATGTAAGTGTGCAGGTTTGCAGGATACACATAGACTTGGTTGGACGTCTTTAGGTACGGTGAAGGGTGGCATGGAGGCAAGTCGTGGGCTTGTGTGCGCATCCGAGCGACCATGGATAATGCAGGGACGATGAGCAGAGGGAAGCGGACTTCTAGGCGTACGTGAAGAATGGCATAGAGGCAAGCCGAGGGCTTGTGTGCGCATCTAAGGGACGAGGGCCAAAGTTGAAGAGGACTTGAAGGCAACAGGTCAAGGTTGCTGAAGCAGGAACGATAAGCTGAGGGAAGCAGACTTCAAGGCATGCGTAAAGGATGGCATGGAGGCATGCTGAGGGCTTGTTTGCGCATCTGAGGGACGGGAGCCAAAGTCGAAGAGGGCTTGAAGGCAACAGATCTAGGTTATTGGATGAAGAGTCAACCAAGTCATGAGATTCCAAGTGCTGAGGGAATTGTACTCGGGGGGGCTAAGTCGTGAGGGTTCGAGTGCTGAGGGAAATGTACTCGGGAAGGGTAACCCTAGACTTAGGCAGTGGACCAGTCGACTGGTGAGGGACCAGTCGACTGATAGGGTTCACAAAATGATCAGTCGACTGGTCCAGGACTAGTCAACTGATGGTGGACAGAATTTGAATTGTCATTTTAATTCGACCAGTCGACTGGTAATGGACCAATCGACTAGTAACAGTCATATCAGCCTCGTGTTCTATTTAAGGTAACTCGTGTTGGTGTAGAAATGCACCTAAGTCAAACCTGTGTTTTGATAATGGCAACATAGGTCAAAAGTTAAGTCTTTCTTGTTTTCTAACAAGTTAATCAAGTATGCAGGAAAAGCCCTAGCGAAGGACTGCTAGGCACTGGCGAAGGACTGCCAGCATCAAGCCCTAGCGAAGGACTGCTAGGCAGTGGCGAAGGACTGCCAGCACAAAAAGCCCTAGCGAAGGACTGCTAGGCAACTGGCGAAGGACTGCCAGTTCACAAGACCTGACAAAGGACCGTCAGGCAAAAGTCCAACCAAAGGAACGGTTGGCATCAGGTAAACTCTCCCGAGAGGAGTAGGTGAGGATGCGTTCCCCGTCGAGGGAACAGTAGGCGTCGGTTCGACCTAGGGCTCCATTTTGGAGACCAAAGTCAGAACCAAGACAGCTAAGGCTGTATAAAATAATAATTAATTATGTTATTGTGTTTTGGACTAACCCTGAATGCAGGACCGAAGGAATGTGTGTCTGCAACTCAGAGAGCCTCAAAGGAGTGAGGCAGCAGCTGAGTAAGGCGCCCTGAGTGTCCAGGGCGCCCTCAAGGTGAACCAAAACCAAGCGAAGCAAAAGACAGCTTAGGCTGCTTAATGGGCGAGGCGCCTTCAGCAGGGAAGGCGCCCTCGTCAGCAAAGGCGCCTTCAGCAGCCAAGGCGCCTCCAGCTCATCACTGCGAAGCCTCAGCTTCATCCACAGCGAGATCTCTGCGCTGAAGAAGTCAGCGAAGGCGCCCTCTACGACCAAGGCGCCCTCACGGTCAAACATTATCCCTGTTCGAGCGGGATAAAGTTTGACTGAGCGATCTGCGGATCGCTTGACACGTGGCAGGGCGCCCCCGACGTCCAGGGCGCCCCTGGGTGCTATAAATAGCACCCAACGCCCAAGCCTTCAGCATCAACTTCAAACCAACGCTTCCATACTCTTCTGTGCTCACACCCTGCTCCGGAAACTGCCCGACTCGAGCCGACGACGTCCCGCTGCTCTGGAAAGTCAACCTACAACCGGACGTCGGTAAAAGAAGAGTTTCATTTTCTTATTTACAGTTTATATTGCTAAACTTGTAATCTCTTTTTGTAAACTGAATTTGTGCTCATATAGAATTGCCCAAAGTAAACGAGCAACGATCGTGGGCCTTGGAGTAGGAGTCGACACAGGCTCCGAACCAAGTAAAAACCACTGTGTCCTTTGTGTTGGTTTTTGTTTTTGTTTAATTCCGCTGCGTACGTACTCTTTAATAAAATCCGAAAGTTTTCCGATATTCACCCCCCCCCCCTCTATCGGGCTCCTCGATCCAACAAGTGGTATCAGAGCGGGGTTATTCAAACTTGGTGCAACCACCAGTTTGAAAATTTCTTTTCGGATTTTCGAATTCTTGTTAATATTCTTTTCTTTGTCGTTCGATTTTCTTGTTAATCGAGGTTGGTGCAACACCCCTCGATATTTTAATTTCTTAATCCCGCACTGCTAATCCAAGACCAAGTCTTGGGACAATTTTTTTTGTAAAGTTTTCTGTTACAGAACAAATGTCTATGCAAGAGGGATTCAGCACCACTAGACCTCCACTCTTCAGTGGAGAAGACTTTTCCTACTGGAAAAGTCGCATGGAGGTCCACCTGAAAACTCAGGTGGACATGTGGATCATTATCCAGTCCGGTCTGGAGATCCCCCGAAATGCGGAAGGACTTCCAAAAACTACTCGGAGTGGGACAACACTCTAAAGCGCAAGATAGAAGCCGACGCAAAAGCAACGCAAACCCTACAATGCGGGCTGACAAAGGAAGAGCTGAACCGAGTGGGCCCCTTCAACAGTGCAAAAGAGCTATGGACAAAACTGATCGAGCTGCACGAAGGGACTTCAGACACCAGGATCAGCAAAAGGGATCTTCTACTAAACAAGATCTACACCATCAAAATGGCCGACAACGAAACAGCAGCCCAGCTCCACGCACGAATCCAAGAGGTAATGAACGGTCTTCACGCAATAGGTCATAAGGTCGAAAACCGTGACCTAATAAGGTATGCTCTAAACGCATTCCCAAGAAATACCTTGTGGGCATCTATGGTAGATGCATACAAGGTATCCAGGGATCTTTCTAAAATAAAACTAGATGAATTATTTTCTGAACTAGAACTGCACGAACAGACTAACACCAATTCGGTCGAAAAAGGTATCACTTTCGTTGCAGGTAAAACTCCAAAGACAACGAAGAAGAAAACTGAACCTGAACCCGAGTCTGACTCAGACTCAGAAGATGAAGAAGGAGAACAAACTAAGCTGGTCCGGCTCGCTCGAAACTACTACAAGGAGCTGAAGAACCGAACCAACAAAAGGAAAACCGACCGAAGAAAGGACAAACCAACTGAACCCGCGAACAAGCCTAATGTGACCTGCTACGAGTGCAAGAAAAAGGGCCACTACAAAATAAAGTGTCCAAATCTGAAAGAGTCCAAGAAGACGAGAAGAAAGAAGGCACTGCAAGCAACCTGGGACGAGTCTTCCTCAGAAGAAGAAGAAGAGGCACCCCAGTCCAATCTCCTAGCTCTAACCGCATCAGAAAAAGTCGAGTCAGAATCAGAACAAGAGGACGGCGAGCTGACCATCACAGAAGAAGGAGAAATAAAGGTAACTGGTTTTAATAAATTGCAATTAAGTGAGTTGATTTCTTTTCTTTCTCGAGACTTGGCTAAAGCCAAACTCCGAGCCGAATCCCTCCGACAGGAAGTAAAACTCCTGAAAGAGGAGGCTGACTCTAAACCCTTAACTGAGAAGGTTCAGGAAGGAACTTCTACTCAAGTTGAAAAACTTGAAAAGGAGAATTCCTCCCTGAAAACTCAGGTTAAGGAATTTAGAACAGCTTTAGAACGATTTACATCTGGTTCCAAGGGTCTTGACATGATCCTTGGAAAACAAAAATCAGTTCTAAATCGATCCGGACTTGGCTACCGAACCAAATCCCAACAAAGATCATATTTGTCTGTACTGAATCAGTCCAGAGGAAAAATTCAGGCATGGGTACCTAAACTGTGCCTGAACAAACCAACTGGATCAAATCAGTATTGAATCCCCAAGGACAAGATTCACATCTTGCCTAACCATCACCGTGGCTTTAGTCCAGGGGGAGCCAAACTGAAAACTATTTTCATTATTAGATAAACTTGTTATTATTGATTTAAATTGCTTGATTGTTTGCCTGTTTATTTAATTTCTGCAAATTACCATGCTTAGACTTAGGCTAGTTTAAGGACCAAAACAAACTTAACTAAAACTTGAAAACATAGTATTGGGAGGAGGTGAGATGATAGTACGTTGGGGAAACCAATTCTAATAAGATCAAGTTTACTTGGTCTCTTTAGACTGGTGAAACCAGCCGAAGCTACCGATCCAAAATCCAAACTAGTTAGACCAGAAATTTTTCAAAGAGTAATTTGAAAATGAAATTTCATTAAAAGGCTTTGTCAAGGAAAGGGTGGATGATCCCATAAGGCTTCGGCCAAAGAAGGCCTAGTGCCTCGCCAAGACCTGGAAGCCAATTTTTGAAATTCAAATTCAAATTCATTTTTGTCAAATTCGAATCTAACACAAAATTTCAGCTAAGTATAGATTTAAAACATCTTTTCAAAAATTTCAAAATTACTCAAGTTTTCAAAATTTAAATTGTTGTCAAATTTTTTTTCAAAAATAAACTATCAAAAACTGTCTCACAATACCTATAAGGTTAACTGATTGAAAACCCTAGATTTGGGTGAGACGGTAAAATTAAGACTAAGTTATGATTTCTTTAAATATCTGTGTTGCATTAAAATTCTAACCACGGTCAACATAGTCAAACCACGGTCAACATAAGTCAAACCACGGTCAAATCAGGTCAAATTTGGTCAAATGCACTCCCTTAGGGCTAAGGCTAGTCCTTAGGGCGCCCTAATCCGTGTGGGCGCCCCAAGGCTGGTCAAAAATGCCTCTGCCACTGCACGCTGACCGAGGGTGGTCAAAAGCTGCCAAAAGGCAGCTGCAGCCTGGTTTAGGGCGCCCTTGTCGTGCAGGGCGCCCTCCCACAGACTTTCAACGGCAGAAAGCTGCACAAACAGAACTTCAGACCTGGTGGAGGCGCCCTTACCAGTGTCCTTCAAGGCGCCCTCGCCTGTCAGGGCGCCCTCCCGAGTAAGGGCGCCCGAGACAGCCTATAAAAGGGGCTCCCTTCCCCTTCCTATCTTCACACCCAATACACTTCTCCTCCAACACTCTCTACCTTCCAACCCTCTCAAGCTCTCAATCTATCAAGCTTTCATCTTCAAGAATGCCTCCCCGAGCAAACCGGTATTTTTTTTGTTATGTTAATTTCCTTTCAATTTTTCATTAACTAGCAAATTTCCTTAAGTATACATTCTTTCTCTTAGAAGACGTCGACTTAATCAGGCAGAACCCGGTACTCAACCTAGTCCTGATCCTAGGTTTCCCAATTTAGAGTTGTGTAATAAGTTCTCTCGTACCACCTATAAACCCATTAAGACAAGCTACTTGAATAGACTATTTTTTACTCAATCCTGTCCCCTAGCTATGAACGTCATAAACCACTACCAACTGGACAATCTTGTATTCTGCACTCACCCAATCAATACTTCCTTATGTGCAGAATTTTACAATAATATCATTAGACAGGATAATCTTGTATTCTCCACCATGGTTCAAGGTATTCCCCTAACTATCACACCAACTTTACTCAACCTATTTCTAGGACTACGACCCTCGCAGTCCACCTTCTGTTGTTACCCTTCAAGGGAGCCTCCCTTTGATGCTCCCTATTCTGAGATTACCTTAGATACATTGCACTCATATTTCTTTAGGCAACCCGTAGCCAGACGATTTCAGTCTGTCGAATTAGAAGTGCAGGACTACGCCCTATATAGGGTCATAGTCCGATGTATCCTACCATTATCTACCAGGGACGTCACCACTATGCGTCCATTTCACGCCTTTCTACTGTATGCCATGATTCACCAGCTTGACATTGATATAGGACTTCACATTTTTCAGACTATCCTACACGCCTCCAGTGTTACCACACAAGGGCAAGTACGCACACCTTACTGCCACATTATCACATCCATATTACATCACCACGGCAGAAACATTACCGAGGGAGAGATGGCGCCTTGACTGACTACGATGAAATAGGCTATAGAAACTTTGCCCTAACTGGTATAGAGGTGTCCGGTACCGGGGTATTGTCCTGGAGACGTCGGAGAGCAGCTCCCCAGATTGATTCGGACGAGGAAGTCGAGTACGACGTCGCAGACATAGCAGCAGAAGCCCGAGCTCATATAGACGAGCCTGCTCCACCGACACTTTACGAGAGAGTGACCCGTATGGAGACACAGATACAGAGTCTCCGAGAGGAGGTCGAGGCTTATCATATAGAGCAGATGGACTCTCGCCGAGCTGATAGAGAGATAGCTGATGCACGATTCTTAGAGATGATGGCACGATTCGATTCATGGCAGCCGGGTCCATCTGATCATCCTGGTCCTTCGTCTTAGATTTACTTCGCATTGTACTCTATCTGACTTCCCCTACTCAGTAGGGTTGACTTGTGTTTGACTGGTTGACTGTATTTGAAACTTGATTACCTGCTTTATTTTCTGTTGATCTAATTATGAATAGTTAGGATTGTGTTCTGTAGAATAGGTTAAAAGGTTTCTTAAAATTGATTTCAAAATAGAATTTGAAAAATTGCTTTACTCAATTTCAAAATCAGTTTTCATTTTTTTTCGACTTAGTGTTATTTTTATTTAAAAACTACCCCATTTTAAAATTAGGGCCTTTTTCGAAAATGGACCTAGCCTAGGCCCTAACTGTAGAACTGCATGCACCTATAGACTTAGAAGCCAGCATCTCACAAGCACCTTAGGGTACATTTGATTGATAACCTAGAAAGGGTTGAGATGCTTAGGTCTTTGCCTTAATTCAAGATGCTTTAAGTCAGTGCATCTACAGTAATTGGGGCACTAAATACAACTTATACAGCAATCAAGTTAAGTGTCAAGCTTAGAAAATCTAACTTGAACAGAAACACTTAACTTGACTAAGCCTAGCAAAAATTACTGTTTATAACAGTTAGTAAGTAGCTAATTGGGTTAGACAGGTCCCTACAGAGATAATTGACTGATTTAGTGCAATTGATTGATTGATTTAGTATAAATCTATATGATTCAGTACAGCAAATTATTTATTTTTCATTAATGCTATATTTATTTGTTTTGATATATGGAAAAGGGGGAGATAGAGAAAGGAAAGAAATTTAATTATTTTTTTCTAAATTTTTTCCTTTATTCAAAAAGGTTCAAAATTTTGAGTTTTTTAAAGAAGTACTTAAGTTCTTAAAGTTTTCAAAATCCTGCTAAGTACTCTAGCATAGATTTTTTTTGCTTTCAAAATTTTGCTAAGTACCTTCAAAACTCTTTACTCAAGCCTTCAAAATTCTGTTAAGTACTCTAGCTTAGAATTTTTTTTAAGTCTTCAAAATTTTGCAAAATGCTCTAGTCTTTCAAAAGGTTCCTTTATTTTGAAAAACTTAAGACTTTAAAATTTTTTTTTAAAAGTACTCAAAGTATGCTTTAAAAACTCTACTATGTATTTTTAAGTTACTTCTAAGTAACTAAAACTTAAGTTTTCAAAATACAAGTAAGGTTTTTTTCCCCACGAACTTTTGAAAAATCTAGGGGGAGATTCCCTCCAGGGGGAGGGAACAAAAATAAAACTTTATCATGGTCTGCTTAAACTTAACTTTTTGAACTAGGGTTGCCATAAATCAAAAAGGGAGAGATTGTTGGTGCAGAAATGCACCTAAATCAAACCTGTGTTTTGATAATGGCAACATAGGTCAAAAGTTAAGTCTTTCTTATTTTCTAACAAGTTAATCAAGTATGCAGGAAAAGCCCTAGCGAAAGACTACTAGGCACTGGCGAAGGACTGCCAGCATCAAGCCCTAGCGAAGGATGCTAGGCACTGGCGAAGGACTGCCAGCACCAAAAGCCCTAGCGAAGGACTGCTAGGCAACTGGCGAAGGACTGCCAGTTCACAAGACCTGACAAAGGACCGTCAGGCAAAAGTCCAACCAAAGGAGCGGTTGGCATCAGGTAAACTCTCCCGAGAGGAGTAGGTGAGGACGCGTTCCCCGTCGAGGGAACAGTAGGCGTCGGTTCGACCTAGGGCTCCATTTTGGAGACCAAAGTCAGAACCAAGACAGCTAAGGCTGTATAAAATAATAATTAATTATGTTATTGTGTTTTGGACTAACCCTGAATGCAGGACCGAAGGAATGTGTGTCTGCAACTCAGAGAGCCTTAAAGGAGTGAGGCAGCAGCTGAGTAAGGCGCCCTGAGTGTCCAAGGCGCCCTCAAGGTGAACCAAAACCAAGCGAAGCAAAAGACAGCTTAGGCTGCTTAATGGGCAAGGCGCCTTCAGCAGGGAAGGCACCCTCGTCAGCGAAGGCGCCTTCAGCAGCCAAGGCGCCTCGAGCTCATCACTGCGAAGCCTCAGCTTCATCCACAGCGAGATCTCTGCGCTGAAGAAGTCAGCGAAGGCGCCCTCTACGACCAAGGCGCCCTCACGGTCAAACATTATCCCTGTTCGAGCGGGATAAAGTTTGACTGAGCGATCTGCGGATCGCTTGACACGTGGCAGGGCGCCTCCGACGTCCAGGGCGCCCCTAGTGCTATAAATAGCACCCAACGCCCAAGCCTTCAGCATCAACTTCAAACCAACGCTTCCATACTCTTCTGTGCTCACGCCCTGCTCCGGAAACTGCCCAACTCGAGCCGACGACGTCCCGCTGCTCCGGAAAGTCAACCTACAACCGGACGTCAGTAAAAGAAGAGTTTCATTTTCTTATTTACAGTTTATGTTGCTAAACTTGTAATCTCTTTTTGTAAACTGAATTTGCGCTCATATAGAATTGCCCAAAGTAAACGATCAACGATCGTGGGCCTTGGAGTAGGAGTCGACATAGGCTCCGAACCAAGTAAAAACCACTGTGTCCTTTGTGTTGGTTTTTGTTTTTGTTTAATTCCGCTGCGTACGTACTCTTTAATAAAATCCGAAAGTTTTCCGATATTCACCCCCCCCCCTCTATCGGGCTCCTCGATCCAACAGCTCGTTTATGGCTATTTCTCCTTACCGAAACTATCTTGGTTAGAGCATGTTAGTAGTCTAGTATTGCTCGGTGATTGTCCAAGGTTTGTGGCGAGGTTTCTCCACCCACAAGAAGCGACAAGAGCTAGCCGGAGGTGCTCTGGGGAATCATCCACTGAAGGATCAGGATCGTCCACCCTACGGACAGCCGTGGAGTATGAGTTTCATCTCCGAACCACGTAAATAGGTGTGTCTTTCTTGTGTGTTAGGTTTTAGCTTTGTTATTTCGCTTGCGCACTAACCATTATAGGAAGACAAGATCAAAAAGTTGCTATTCACCCCTCCCCTCCTCTAGCAAACGGTAAGATCCTAACAATATGTTTGTTCCTTTTCTTATACATTAGCTCGGTACTAATGAGGCATTTCTATAGCTTACAGCTTTGGGGCTCGTGTTATAGCATGTCTATTGTTAGAGCAATCGGCCCTAAGATGGTCCGGAGTGACCATGGGTTTTGATGTTTGGGCAAAGGGTTTAAGTTAGGTTTACCCTTGTATTTGATATGCGTATGTTGAGTGTGCAGGTTGTACAGGTTACGCATATGGACCTGACTGGACGGCCTCAGTACGGTGAAGGATGGCATGGAGGTCAGCTGGTGGTTGGCATGCGCATCTGAGGGACCATGGAGTGCAGGGACGATGAGATGATGGGCGCGGACTTCGAGGCGTACGTGAAGGGTGGCATGGAGGTAAGCTGGAGGCTTGCGTGCGTATCCGAGAGACGAGGGCCAAAGATAAAGAGGGCGCGAAGGCAACAGTCGAGGCTGCTGTGGAGGAGTCAGTCGAGTCGTGAGGGTACGAGTGCTGTGGGAATGTACTCGGGAAGGGAAACCCTAGGTAAGTGAGTAGGGCAGTCAACTGATAAAACTCACAGAAGGGTTCTGGCCTGGGGCCAGTCGACTGCCCTTGGGGCAGTCGACTGGTAGCGGCTGGTGAGTTGGCTGAAATTCGAACGTTGGGGGTTGCAACGGTCGAATTTAGCTGGCACCAGTCGACTGCCCTGGGAGTAGTCGACTGGTAGCGAGAAATCAGCCCCGAGTCCTATTTAAAGAGGACTTCGTGGTGGCTGAGTTTCTTGACGAAACTTGCTTGGATAGGGCAAGTTAGTAGTCTTGTATACTCAGGAAGTGTCCTTGGTGTTGTGGCAAGGTTTCTCCACCCACAAGGAGCGACGAGTTCTAGCCGGAGGTTATCCGGGGCTTGATCCACCGACAGATTGTTGGATTAGTCACCCGACCGGGGTGGATACCAACTAAAATCGCCGTGTTAGCATTGGTTAGTGATTTTATTATTGTTTTACTATTATTTCCGCTATGCAAACTAACCGTGTAGGACCAAGAATTTGGCGAAACGCTATTGACCCCCCCCCTCTCTAGTGTACAGAACGATCCTTACAATTGGTATCAGAGCAAGGACTGCTCTTGATCGGACTAACCACCGAGGGAGCACACGCTAGAGGAGAAAAAATAATGGAAGATAAGTTGGGGGACAACATCTACACCCCACCGCCCTATGACAATGATGATTTCGACTATTGGCGGGCGAGGATGAAGAATTGGCTTAGCATGGAGTGGGAGTGCATGGTCATGCTAGAAGAGCCCTTCGAAGTTCCAAAGGACAAGCATGGAAAGAAGTTTCGTCCTAGATATTGGACTCAAGAGTAACAAGACTACTCTAGGGCAAACAAGAAGGTAATAGGTGTATTAATTGATGTTTTGCCTAACAATGTTTTGAGTATTGTAGGGAATTGTAAAAATGCACACAAATTATGGACCAAGTTGGTGGAATATCACAAGAACCCTACACAAACTCAAGGAGTAGATGAACCCGAGGAAGTAAGCTCAATAGCTCAAGAGGAGGAAGAAGTGTCCACATCCTCAAGTGAAGAAGAAAGTAAGAGGTCATCCATCTCATCTAGAGAAGAGGAGGAGGTCACCACCTCAAGGATTGAGGGGGAGGAGAGACCCTCACCTACACATGATCAAGAGGAAGTCTCCACTTCATCCAAGGGTGAAGAGGAAGTCAACCAAGCCTCAACCTCCACCAAAGCAAGGACTAAAGACCACAGTGTATGCTTTGGGTGCAATGAAAAGGGGCACTACAAGGATAAGTGTCCACTAGGTAAGAAAAAGGAGGTACATCCTAAACCCATTGTAAATTCCTTTAAAGCTAATGTGGGTTGTAGAATTGGTGAATCTCAAGCTAAAAGGAAGAAGATTCGATGCTTCACATGTGGAGAACTAGGGCATTATCACACTAAATGCCCTAGAAAAGGTGAGCTAAAGAAGATGGAAAATCTAAGAAGATGGGAAAAAGAAGAAAGAAGGAAGAGAAGAAGCTCACAACAAGGAAGGACTACAAGGGTAAGGGAGGTACCCTCTAACCCTAGTTTAAAAAGAAATTCGATTTCAAGTTTTTCTTTACATTTCAAGAATCATGTTAATTACCCATTCATGCATGCTAGAATTCATGAGAATTGTTTATTTGTGCATAATCATGGATTTAAGTACAATGATAGGACTAAGGGTAACAAGGTAGATCATAATCCTAAGAAAAGCATGCATCATGATAGACCTAAGACTTGGGTACCTAAGGATCAAGGCATTGACCCCAAGAAAGGGAGACAAATGCCTAAGAAAATGGATAGGTCTAGGAATATCCAAAGTGGACATATGGAATCCAAGGTTAGAGGGCTAAAAAGGGAAAATCAAGCCTTAAGAGCAAGGCTTGATACTTTAGAGAAGACCTTAAAAAGATTCAAGATTGGATCTAAAGGTCTAGACATGGTGTTGGGTAGCATCAAACCCAACTATGATAGGTCGGGTTTAGGCTATCAATCCAAGACCTCCAAGGGCAATGGAAAGAAGTATGCTGGGAAAGCATACAATCTTAGTAAGGAGGGAAAGTTTAAGGATGGAAAGGGGATGCCATCCAAGAGTAAAAAGAGTGACCTAACCAAGGACAAGGTGTCCAAGGTTAAAAAGGTCAATTTTGTAGGCCAAAAGTCACCGGCGGCACCCCGGTGTGGCCTAGTGTGGATAGAGTCACCTAGGGAGGTGGCTAAGGCTAAGAGCTCAAGGGGGAGCTCTAGGAGCCTTTGGGGTCCATGGTAAATGGATCTCAAAAGTTTCTCCCTTAGAAAATTAGATGAAATGTGCCAAAAAGGGTTGGAAGACTTAAGTAAATCTTAATCCTAGATTTTGGCACATTAAAAGGAGAATTTAGGGGGAAAAAGATGAAAAAGGAGAGTTAATTGATAAAATTGAGGTTTAATGGTGAAACACCATATAATTCAATGATATAAATGAGTTGTGAACAAGGAGAAGAGGATGCATTGAAGAGAAGTGAGAATTAGCACTTTTAAGATGAGCTCATTTGATACTTTTGAGAAGAAGTAGGATTTCGTGCTAATCTTGGGATTTAGAGTACATTTGTTTGGAAACATATTTTTCCCAAGTAGATATTGGCTTCATAAATCTCCCCACAAAATTTCATATTTTTTGGAGATTTGTAGAATTTTTAGGACATTTCTGAAAGTCGAACTAAAAACCTGAAAATCAGGTGGCATTGGGCAGTCGACTGCCCTCAGCCCAGAAACTCTCTGGAATGTTTGGCAGTCGACTGCCCATTTGGGCAGTCGACTGGTACATGAGAGTAGGCATAAAAATGGGAGTTTCGACAATGAGAAGTTACAAGATTGTTATGGGATATGATGTAGGGTTAAAACTCTTGGTTATAACTTCATAGTCCTTGAATAAAGTATTATCCCATGATTTAATAAGAATTTATTGGATTTTATGGAAATCAAGAAGGATTGATAAGGTTCCCTAGGTATCTAAGATTTCGAGGTTAAACAGGGAACATTGAGGACAATTCCATGTGTCAAATTATGATGGGTAAATTTGACAAACACATGGAATTAGAAACGAATTTGAAAGTTGATACTTAATGCAAAATCCTTAAACTTAGATGTGTACCAAAAGTCAAGCACACTTGATATTTCCATGATATCATATTTTTCTAGGATAGGGTATATCCTAGCAAGTGTGCTTGCAAATTTTAGAGTTTTTAGACTTTTGTTGAGTTCTTTTTGGCACTTAAGGAAAGATTACCTCGGGCAATGCTATAAGAGTGTCAAAGGGGGAAGAACTCAGGTGTTGGGTTGTGTATGACTCAACGTGGTGTCTAGGAGGTTAAGTTGGGTAGAACTTGACCTGGGAAAAATAAAAATTGGGAGAAGGCATGGGTAAAGGGGGAGGTTGTCTCCTAGTTGCCTTAATCATCATTTCGAAATTTTTGGGTTTGTGTCAAACATGGGAATGGTGATAGATATATGGGTAGATGTATTTTTCCCAAGTAGGTATGGGTATCACAAAGTTCTCCACGAAATTTGAGAATTTTTGGAGATTTGTGGAATTTCTGGCGCATTTCTGAAAAAGGCCAGAAAAGACTGAAATCAGAGTATCAGTCGACTGTCCATTTGGGTAGTCAAATGCCAGAGGCTGATTTGGGTATCAGCAGTTGGTTTAGGGTCCAAATGACAAGGAACAAGTGTATGGGGGTCTAGTACACTGTGTTTAGGGTCATTGGGAATTTAAAGAACCAATAATTGGGTAATTATTGGGTTCTTTTTGATGTATGGCAAAGGGGGAGAAATATTGTGTTTAAGTGGGAAATCAATACCTTTGCAAGAAAGAAACCCTAGGTTTAGGGGGAGCTAAGTTTGAGGGGGAGCATGGCTGCTCCCTTCTTGGCGTAAGGGGAACCTTGGAGAGGTTCTTAAAAAACCTTTGTAAGTCCAGTGTAAGGGGGAGCTTAGGAGAAGCTTTAAAAAGTCCGGTTTGGTAGAAAATCCTAACTTAGAGGGTTAGGTGGGAAAAGTCCTAACTTGGAGGGCTAGGTGTTGGAAAATCCTAGCTTGGAGGGCTAGGTGTTGGAAAATCCTAACTTGGAGGGTTAGGTGGTAAAAATCCTAGCTTGGAGGGCTAGGTGTAAAATTCCTAACTTGGAGGGTTAGGTGTGAGATGCCTTGGGATAGGATCCAGCTATGCATTGCATATGCATTCATTTAGCATGGTTTTTGCTATTTACTACTATCTTGCTTTCCTAACTTAAACGGATTGCCAAACATCAAAAAGGGGGAGATTGTTAGAGCAATCGACCCTAAGATGGTCCGGAGTGACCATGGGTTTTGATGTTTGGGCAAAGGGTTTAAGTTAGGTTTACCCTTGTATTTGATATGCGTATGTTGAGTGTGCAGGTTGTACAGGTTATGCATATGGACCTGACTGGACGGCCTCAGTACGGTGAAGGATGGCATGGAGGTCAGCTGGAGGCTGGCGTGCGCATCTGAGGGACCATGGAGTGCAGGGACGATGAGCTGATGGGCACGGACTTCGAGGCGTACGTAAAGGGTGGCATGGAGGCAAGCTGGAGGCTTGCTTGCGCATCCGAGGGACGAGGGCCGATGATGAAGAGGTCGCGAAGGCAACAGTCGAGGCTGCTGTGGAGGAGTCAGTCGAGTCGTGAGGGTACGAGTGTTGTGGGAATGTACTCGGGAAGGGAAACCCTAGGTAAGTGAGTCGGGCAGTCGACTGATAAAACTCACAGAAGGGTTCTGGCCTGGGGCCAGTCGACTGCCCTTGGGGCAGTCGACTGGTAGCGGCTGGTGAGTTGGCTGAAATTCGAATGTTGGGGGTTGCAACGGTCGAATTTAGCTGGCACCAGTCGACTGCCCTGGGAGCAGTCGACTGGTAGCGAGAAATCAGCCCCGAGTCCTATTTAAAGAGGACTTCGTGGTGGCTGAGTTTCTTGACGAAACTTGCTTGGATAGGGCAAGTTAGTAGTCTTATATACTCAGGGAGTGTCCTTGGTGTTGTGGCAAGGTTTCTCCACCCACAAGGAGCGACGAGTTCTAGCCGGAGGTTATTCGGGGCTTGATCCACCGACGGATTGTTGGATTAGTCACCCGACCGGGGTGGATACCAACTAAAATCGCCGTGTTAGCATTGGTTAGTGATTTTATTATTGTTTTACTATTATTTCCGCTGTGCAAACTAACCGTGCAGGACCAAGAATTCGGCGAAATGCTATTCACCCCCCCCCCCCTCTAGCGTACAGAACGATCCTTACATCTATGACCATGCTGGCACACTCCAAGGCCTGACGGCGAGCCGAGTAGTGAGTGGAGGACTTGGAAGCCCGACTCCGCCATACTTAGTTGACCTCCGATGAAGCCTCCCTCAATGGGCTAAGGGTCGAGGTCATTGTTCTACATGACCAACTGGCCCACTCGGAAGCACAGCTGGAGGTTTCCAAGGCTTAGATTGACTTGGTGAATACGGCGGTCGCCCAAGCTCTCCTCCGAGTCTCTCAGGTCGAGCATACGGAGACCAAGGCTTGGGAACTCAAGGACAAGGCGCAGAAAAGGCTAAAGAAGACGCAGGCGAAGTTCCACAAGGCAACCCGGTCTTCCGAGTCCCTGCGATCCAAGTTGGAGGCCAAGGAGCAAGAGGTCAGCTCTCTAGCAAGCCAGTTGGCCAGTCGGGACGCCAAGCTCCATGCCCAGGCTGAGGAGCTAAGCCAACTCCACGAGCAACAGTCTGCCTGGGAGACAGCCCAGTCGGAGCTCGAAGAGCTACGGGCCTATAAGGCGGGCGAGGTGACTCGGTGGGATGCTCAGTGAGTGGAGTACTTAAACTCCATAGACTTCAGTCGTGAGCTATCCCAGAGGTTGCGGCCCCTGCTTAAGCAACAACTGCTCAGCACATTCGAGCAACTTAGGCAAGGGGAGCACCTTCCGCCCGATCTCCCGGTCAACACCGTTAAGCTATTCGGGATGACCCAACAGATGTAGGAGGCCTTCCGACCCTTCGAGTGAGGGTCGGAGTTTTATTTTCTTTTTTGTGTATCCTGTAGAGGCTTTGCCTCAATTTTGTAATGAACGGCCTGAATGAAATTTACTTTTTTCCTCTGTGTTGTTATGTGCACTTGTTATCTCTTTTATTTCTTTCGTTTCTAAGTGTTGGCGGCTCGGGCTGGTACCCGAGTCCTCTCCGTACTTCATTTTTGGTGAGGTTGACTTGGCTAACTCGACCAAGGAATGCGGACCTCGATTAGGTTAAGGCTAAGGACTAGCCTTCGCGTTGTATACTCGCTCGGGGGATTGAACACGCCTGGTTAGATCACGTTTGAACGTAGACTATCATGTATTCGTCTGAGTCCCGTATGGGGTCGCTCACTCGAGAGGCGAGGTTTATGCAATTGACCAGACCGACCTAGGGGAGCGTGGGTCGCCACGTGCCCAGTCGGGGAGCTCTACCAAGTATGATCTCGTTGGCCTAGAAGGCTGAATTTAGATGCTCGGTCAGCTAGACCCCAGGGAGTGTGTGTTGGGACCGGGTGCATGTTGACATAGATGCGGGTTCGTAATTTTTAAAATTTATTACGTGCAGCGAAAGATTTAGCATAAATAATTTTCTAAATTATTTAACCACACATCTAAGCATGCAACCTTATATTGTGTAGAAATGATCATATATTAAAATTTTGCAGAAAGTAAACTAATTTACTTAATACCTCGCGTAACTCGAAGGAAGGGACGAGATCCAACCGTAAACGTCCCTTGGAAGCTCCGCCTCTATTCGCGTCCACGCCGAGTTTTCTTTGGGATGACTTCGCAAAGCCACGAGTTTCGTGCTGATAAGAACTACTAGATTCTCCAAAGGCACGACAAGAATACCAAGAGAGAGATGGGAAGACTAACTACCAAACGAAGAACGGAATCAAGATTCCGTGAGGAAGGAAGGAGTTGCGCCCGCTTCTTCTTCTTCTTCGGCAGCTGCTTGGTGGATGAAGCTCACGGCAACAAAGGGGTCCTCCTTTTAGGGCCGGCGGCACTAAAGGAGGGAGAGGGAGAGAAGGAGAGAGAGAGAGGGCTTATTTCTTGATCTCTTAGATTAATCTCCAAGCCTTGCCTTGGTGCCTTTATATAGTAGTCTCTCAATCGTCAAGTCTCCTTTTTATTAAATAAATTTTCATAAGAAATTTATCATATAAATTTTTCTATGAATTATTCCATCATGCCAAGTTTTATCATAATTTAATTTATGATAAAAACAACCATGTCTCCCTTTTCTTATGGAAAGAAATAAATTTCTTTATATAAATTTCTTTATCAAGGTAAATCAATCCATGATTGATTTCATAAAATAAAATAAACCAATCCATGGTTCATTTTAATTTCCATGAAAAAAATAAACCAAACCTTGGTTTATATAAAAATTTATATCATCCATAATTTTATAAAACAAACCACACTTGATTTATTTTATAAATTGAACCAAATAATTTGGTTCCCTCCCTTTGTTGTAGCCGGCCAATCAAAGAGGGTGGGGACCCTCTTTGGCCGGCCTATCCAAGTCACGCCCCAATGAATTAAACTCATTTAATTCATCTATTAAGTCTTCAAAAGACTTAGCCATTTTACGCTTCCGATGCGTCTCTGAAAAATTCAGATTCGACTTATCTCTCTTGATTGAAAAATTCAATTTTCAACTCGTTTTAAATCCCTTGGATTACTCGTAGTGCGTGTGACTAAATAGGTTTTCGATTTATGTTGGCCGTCTATAATTAACCAATTATAGAATGATCATGAGTGGCACCTAGTAGTACATCATGATCCCCAATTAATCGAAAGATCAACGGTTGACCTCAGAAACAATTCTGAAACCCTTCAGCAGCTCTAATGAATCGTGCCTCATTCCCTTCACTATCTTATACCCACTTGGTTCAGGACACGGTCTATGTGTGTTAGTCCCCACTAGGCTGACTACGTCACACCTAGCCCAAGTAATGTCTTTCTCGTCCAACGGATTCTAATTACTCTCATGTATTTAAGAGATTCATACTCTGAACATGTCATGCTCTGGCCAGAGGCTTCGAGTAACAATCCGACGATAGGCCTTGGGTATACATCCCCTCGCAAGGAGTGGTGAATCCTTTGTAGGCTGTTCAAACATCTTCGGGCACTTCGGCTTATACCCAACCATCCTGGGTCCACACCTCCTTGGAGATGCTTGCTTAAGATGTCAAAGTATAAGTCTTCATAACCAAGATGACTTGAACACCGCAAGTCAAAGGAACATCGCACTTAAGCTGCAGTAAGAACTTCATTGACATATCTCTATGTAGATTACCATATGAAGTCTTACAGCTAGTCACTCCAATGAACTAGTTCGCTTAACTAGCATTCATGTTTATCTCCGGACATCCCAATGTCACCAGCCAGTGAGAATCAGCTGATTAGAGAATAACCCATGCTAGTCTCAACAGAATTGATAGTGTCCGTATTTATCAATTCATCGACTAGGGACAATTTCAATACTTCACAATTGTACATGTAGAGATAATCACTAGTTGTGAATTCATCACAAATTCTCTCATGCTGTGAATTGTATTGCGGACATTCAGTAAATGAGTTTAAGATCTCAATCAAATACACGAACATGTATACTCAAATAGTGAATATTCATTTATTAAAGTAAATGATTACAATCATAAGGTGATTGCCTTAGGACACTTCTCTCATATTACTAACAGCGTGGGTCGCCACGCGTCCGGACTGGGAGCCGAGGCGAGGGGTGTGTGGGTGCATGCCCACTTATAACTCGCTCGGAGGTGAAAGTTTGGACACTCGGTTTGATAGATCCCATGGAGAGTGGGTCGTCACACGTCCGGACTAGGAGCAGAGCCGAGGGGTCCATGGGAGCATGCTCACTTATAACTCGCTCGGAGGTGAGAGTCTGGGCACTCGGTCAGATAGATCCCAGGGAGCGTGGGTCGCCACGCATCCGGACTGGGAGCCGAGCCGAGGGGTGTGTGGGACCATGCCCACTTATAACTCGCTCGAAGGCGAGAGTCTGGAGGGCCTGCAAGTTGACCAAGAATCTCATCCTTCCACTATCATTATAGAGTTTCGAAGTACAATTGCCTCACAGGCCCTCACTCTGCCTCTCGATATGGTTGGAGATGAATAGCACTCCAGGGTCGATCAAGCTTCTTTCCTTACTCGTTCCCTTGGTAGTATGCTCCCGAAGCCAACTTCTAGACAACCTTAAAGGGTCCTCCCCATTGAGGCTTTAGCTTACTGACGTCCCCAACCGTCTTGATTCTTTTCCAGACGAGGTCCCCAACCTGGAACGCCCTCGGCAACACCTTTCGATTATACTTTTGCTTCATTCTCTAGCGATAGGCAAACATCCGAGCAGCTACCTTCTCTCGGATGTCCTCGACCAGGTCCAACTCCACCCACCTCCTCTCCGAGTTATCTTCGTCATAGGCCTTCCGCCAATCAAACTCGCACCCGACTTCAACTAGCACCACAGCCTCGCCTTCGTAGACTAGTTGGAAGGGTGTGTGGCCTGTAGTTTCTTTCGGCGTGGTTCGCTGGGCCCACAGGATACTCTGTAGCTCGTCGACCCAGGTGCCTCCTGCATGGTCTAGCTTGGTCTTTAGGCCTCTCAAGATCTCCCGATTGGCCACTTCAGCCTGGCCATTGCTCTACGGGTATGCCACGGACGTGAAGGCCTGCTGAATACCGAAGGCTGAGCACCATTCTTGTATCTTCCGACCTTGGAATTGCCTTCCGTTATCCAAGACCAACTTATGGGGAATCTCATACCGACACAAGATGTTCTGCCACAAGAACTTGATCACGACTTGCTCAGTGATACGCGCCAAGGCCTCGGCTTCTATCCACTTGGAAAAGTAATCGACAACCACCAGCAAGAATCTTTTCTGAGCCACAGAGGTTGGGAAAGGTCCCACGATGTCCATGCCCCACTGATTGAATGGGCAGGAGACTACTGATGCCTTCATCATTTCTACGGGTCGGTGAGGGAGACTGTGGTGCTTCTGACAAGATAGGCATGTGGAGACCATCTGATCGGCGTCCTTTTGCAGGGTTGGCCAATAGTACTCGGCCAGCAGTGCCTTCCGGGCCACGGCCCGAGCCCCAACATGACTCCCACAAACTCCCATATGTATCTCCCTCAGCACATAATCAGCATCTTCTTCGCCCAAGCACTTGAGTAGAGATCGGGCGAAGGCCCTTTTATACAACACATCCCTAACCATTGAGTATTGGATTGCTCGCTTTCTTAGGAGTCGGGCTTCCTCCTGGTCGACCGGGAGGACCCCATCTGTTAGGTAAGCGATGAGCGGAGTTCTCCAATCTGTCCCGAGCTCAGCTTAGCTGAGGGATCACCCAAGAACCCACCGAGCTAGCCAACTTGGCTAACTCGTCTGCCCGTAGGTTGCTTTCTCTCAGGATCTTCTGTAGCTGGATGTCATGGAATCCGGCTTTTAACTTCTCGTAGGCTTCCACAAAGGCTTGTAATCAGTCGCTATTGACCTCAAATCGATCGGAGAGCTGCTAGGTGGCCAACTGAGAGTCCGAGTACAGTATTACCCGAGTGGCACTTACGTGCTTGGCCGCTTATAGTCCAGCTATGAGGGCTTCATACTCGGCTTCATTGTTCATGACTCGGTATTCCAGTCGGACCGATAGGTGTAATTACTCTCCCTTTAGTGAGACCATCAGGATGTCAATCCCACTACCTTATCGAGTTGATGAACCATCCACATAAACTTGCCAAGCCTCTTCAACCTCTTCCGAGTGTAGCTCACTTAGGAAATCGGCCAAGGCTTGCGCTTTGATGACCGGCGGGCTTGGTACTGGATGTCATACTCTCTTAGCTCGGTCGTCCACTTGATCAGTCACCCTGATGCCTCAGGGTTAGAAGCTACTCGTCCCAGGTTACTGTTAGTCAGGATCACGATCGGGTGCACCAAAAAATAGGGTTGGAGCCTTCGAGCAGCTAACAGCAGCACATACGATAATTTCTCGAGTGTCGTATATCGACACTTGACACCCTTCAATAAATGAGCGAAGAAGTACATGGGTTGCTGCTCAGCTCCCTCCTACCTGACTAACACCATGCTAACCAACTCAGCCAAGGCAGTCAAATACACAGAAAACACTTCCCCGACCTTGGGCTTGGCCAACACTAGCAGCTCGGCAAGATACATCTTCAGCTCTTTGAACGCCTTGTCGCAGTCGGCATCCCATTGGAACATAGTAGCTTGGCGGAGGGTCTTGAAGAAGGGTAACCCCCGCTCGACAGATTGGGATATGAATCGGGATAATGCCGTGATTCGCCCGGTGAGCCTTTGCGCCTCTTGAAGGTTCCTTGGTGGGGGCATGTTTAGCAGAGCCTTGACATTGCTCGAGTTGGCCTCTATGCCCCTCTCGGTAACTATGTATCCGAGCAATTTTCCACTTCAAGCCCCAAAAAGACACTTTGTGGGGTTTAGTTTGAGCCCATACCTGCGTAAGGACTGGCAGTTCTCTTCCACATCCGCCACCAGATCTGCTGCTCGGCTTGATTTGATTAGTATGTCGTCCATATATACCTCAATGTTTCGGCCGATATGTGTGTGGAATACTTTATTCATCATCCTCTGGTAGGTGGCTTCGACGTTTTTCAGCCCGAACGGCATGACCGTGTAGTAGTGCGTGCCATCAGCCGTAATGAAGCTCACTTTCTCCTGGTCCTCGGCTGCCAAGGGCACTTGGTGATATCCTTGGTAGACGTCCAACATGAAGATGAGCTCGCTGCCTGCTGTCGAGTCAACCATCTGGTCGATCTGAGACAGAGGGTAGCAATCCTTTAGGCATTCTCGGTTGAGGTCCGGGAAGTCAATGCACACTCTCCACTTATTGTCAGCCTTGGCTACCAGGACTACGTTGGCTAACCAGGCTGGGAATTGAACTTCTCGGATATGCCCGGCCTCCAATAATTTCTCGATTTTAGCTCGAATTACTTTATTCTATTCCATGTTGATGTCGCGCTTCCTCTACTTGACTGGCCGAGTGTTAGGGTATAAGTGAAGGTGGTGCTCAGCCACCTCCGGTCGGACACCCTGCAGTTCTTTTACTAACCAGGCGAACACGTCCTAGTTCTAGTCAGGCACTCCAGCAGTGGCTCTTTCAGCTCAATTGGCAACCCGGCGGCTATCTTGACGCGGGCCTCAACTCGGTCGGGCAGCAACTGAACCTCCTCCTTGTCTTCATGCAGCTTGGTCCAAGGAGAGACTTGCACCATATTGCAGCTAGGGAAAGTGTGTTGGGCCTTCTGACTCTCCACACGGACATCATCCACATAGCATCGTCGAGCCACCCTCTGATCTCCTCTAACCTCTTCGACCTTGTCTCCGATCGGGAACTTAATCTTGAGGTAGAAGGTCAAGGTGACTGCCCGAAACTCGTTGAGGGTCGGTCGGCCCAAGATTGCGTTGTAGGCTGAGGGAGCGTCCACTATCAAAAAAGTGGACCACTTGGTTCTCTTCAGTGACTCCTCACCTAAGGAGATAGCTAGCTGAATTTGCGCAATCGGCTGCACCTGGTTCCCCGTGAATCCGAACAGCAGGGTGGCCACCAACTGCAGTTGGGATGACTCGATCTGCAGTTGGTCGAAGGCTTTCTTATAGAGTATGTTGATCGAGCTGCCCGTGTCCACAATGGTTCGATGGACTTGGTAGTTGGCTATTATAGCCGTGATGACTAGAGCGTCATCATGTGAGACCTCCAGCCCCTGTAGATCTTGGGGGCCGAGGCTGATCTGGGGCCCCTACGCCTGAGCGGCGCTCGTGCCAACCTGGTGAATTTTCAATTGGCGCACTTGCGCTTTTCGGGCTCGATTGGAATCTCCCTCGGTAGGCCTGCCCGAGATCACATGCACTCCTCCTCGGATGACATTTTGTAGATTGGCCTGCTCCTCGTCCATTTCTTCGGCCTTCGCTCGGTCCTCCTATGGGAACAAGTTCGGAGCAATCTGGGGGTTTCGCCGGGGTTCCTCGGCTGTTGGGGCGATGACCCCCCCCCCCCCCCCGCCCCGAACCTACCCTGGGGATGCTTGGCGCCCCCGCCCTCGGGGGGCGGGAGCTCAACCTCTTCCTGCCTGTCTGCATTCCTCCGTGTTGTGGGTGTGGCTCTGGTAAAATGCGCAATACGGTCTCCAGCGGGTCGGCAGGCACCCCTGGGTCACCTGTTATACGTGTCAGCATTTCATTCCCGCCCGGTCGATTGCTCCTCATGGGCTACGCATGGGCCCGCCCAGGGATTGGCTATTCTGAATGGGGTTGGGTGTCGGCGTGCTAACCGACTCCTTCTTCCGAGCAGCCTATACTTCTTCCACGTTGATGTACTTAACAGCCTTCCCTAGCAGGCTGTCAAAATCTTTCGGTGGCTTCCGGATCAGCGAGTGGAAGAAATCTCCCTCCTGTAGTCCTTGGGAGAAGGCGTTGATCAGTACCTCGGGCATGGCGGTCATCATGTTTAATGCTACCCCATTAAATCTCTTAATGTAGGCCCGGAGGGACTCTTTCGAGCCCTGCTTCAGGGCGAACAGATTGAGACTCGTCTTATGGTGCCTCCTACTGCTGGCGACGTGTTGGAGGAATATCCTCCTAAGCTCCTCGAAGATGGACACCGACCCGTTAGGGAGTCGGTCAAACCATTGTTGAGCGGGTCTCGAGAGCGTCGTCAGGAAAGCTCGACATTTCACACCTTCAGGATATTGATGCAATAGGGCTGCACTCTCGAACTTCATCAAGTGCTCCTCTGGGTCGGTGGTTCCAGCATACTCGGGTATGGTGAAGAGTCGGAGATGCTTAAGAACTGGGTCTTCCAAGATCCGTGAAGAGAAGGGGTTATGTACCATGGTAGCCAGAGACGAGTCGGCAAGGGCTTTCCCCAGGTCAGGACGCGGCCTATGCGTCTGGCTGGACGCAGATGCCTCGGTTGGCATTGAATCAGCCTCGTCATCCCGATCTCGGTAGAAAACGACGGGGAAGGGGGTCGAACCCCCCTCAGGTCGGGCAGCCTTCCCCCGACCTCCCGAGTGGTTGTGCACCGACGACTCGGGGAATCGGATCACCGAGTTGCCGAGTTGCAAAGGCCTTTGAGGGGTTTTCTGAGCCTGAGCTGTCATCAAGAGCTCATACTCCTCGAGCGTAACGGTTACCATCACTCGGGTGGGATCTTCCATCGCGCACTTCCGATTAGGCAAAAAGTCCTTCCTTCTAGCGCCAAATTTGATCCTGTCATGAAGTGAGGTGGACTCCCAAGAGCGAAGCGGCCCCCCGAGTGCTACGAGCTGCTGATGCTGGCTCTGACCTACAAGAGAATGACCATTAGCAAATCCGCCGAGAAAAGTCCCCGGCAAGGTCCTCCGACAGCCAAGTCAGTCCTCGGTGGAAGAGCAAGATAGTAATGGAATAGTGGGAAAATACTATTGGGCATACCTATGAGAGGGAGAGCGGAGGGGCTTATATAGCCGAGGGAGCTGATAGCTCTGCCCGACCTGCCACCTCTTGTCGTATGCAGGAACAGGGCAAGGCGTAGTTGGTAGTGACAGGGTAAGGTGTCGCATACTGGAATAAGACAAGGGGCACTGCCAGCTCGCTGGCGGGCGCCGTCAGGTGACGCTCGACCTGACATGAACTTAGGTAGTCGTGGTATGGGATGCGAGGTTATGGCAGGAGGATCATGGTGTCAGCGAGATACTCGCGATTTGGACCTGAAGAGTATCAAGTCTGAGCTAACCTTATACCCCTTCTACTAGTGCGATGTCAGAGAGTGGGTGCTCCTGAGGGTTACGACAAATCTCGAAGGGAAGCACCGACCTGTGACACTGAGGGAACCTGGGCTGGATAGCCACTATTCTGGAGATCAGGCCTTTGTGACCTCCGAGTCACGGAGGGGGCTCGGGCTTAATTATCCTGACCTCGCAGAAGATCGAAGGGCTAAGAACCCAGGGCTTCCCAAGCTCAGGGATGATCAGACTCGAGACCTCCCTGGTTAGGGCTCCTATGTCCCGGCGTCCAACCCCCCAATCGGGGGCGGCCTCTCAATACTCTTGAATGGAATGGGTCGAGCCGATCGTATGTCGGTTTGGGGCATTCGGCCCCATGAGACCCTCGACCCTGACTTACTCCGACGGGGCGCCAAGCTGGCAAGCCGAGCTACACGTGAGCTAGGCCGGGATCAATAATGTTGTGATGGGGTTAATTAACAAAATATATATGATTGGTTCAGTAGTAATTAAGGTGATTATATTCATCTATGTTTCTCATAATCCGTCTCTAAATTATGTCAATGAAGATAAATCATCACTGGGTCTATTTATAGCTAATCAATAAATAGCGAGAGGTGAGAAGAATTTTTTCCTAAGAATAACCATCTATCAAAAATTAATATCTATTTCGTTAAAATAAATTTATCATCATCTTCTAATCTAATGCATTCAATTAATGCAGTCGGCATTCAATTAATTGATACATGAGAGTTGAAGAACACTACATTTATGTATTGAGGCGTAAGGTATGTGCTATTGGAGGGGGATGCATTTGCATCAGAGCTGCCAGGGGGCAAAGTAGTTTAATCGGGCCGAGCGCTTGTGCATGATCAGCCCATTTATATATAGCTCAACTTGTGGACCAGGGCAAAGTAGTTTAATCGGGCCGAGCGAAATCCTATTGGGTTGTGCACAAAAGGATTCTGTCGAACCAAATTGCAGACGCCTTGTTCCGGTGGCCACCTTAGGTTGAGTCACCTCTATCCAACTCAATTCGCAAACCATACCAAATCCAACACGACAGTCCTACCACGCCTGTTCTAAACTGGGCTAAATTAAAATTGACCCAACCGAACTTATACATCTAGCTGTCAGTTTGGTTACAGCCAAACTAACCTGATTTACTCATTTCACATTCTAAAATGACTAAATATGGTTCAGTTAATTTTAATACAACTTGTTTATGTTTGTTTGGCTGAATGACATTTCCTTAACTTTGAAATACTGATCGCACGAGTTAGAATTGTGTTCAGCATTTGTATGTTCAGGATCAGACCAGAGTCCCTATATTGGCCCTACATATACATTAATTAGCGGGATTTGAACTCTATTCTCCTAAGTATTTTACCAAGGGATGACACTCCATTCATATTCTTTTTATAACCTATCCTTTCTAATTATACCTACGATGTCAACCGGAATAAATTCCGAAACCTACTGGGAAAAGTCGAGAATCAAACCTGAGACCTCTCCCAATCCCTCAATCGTAACCACTAGGCTACGGCTTCATCGGCCTTTAAGGTTAAAAAGTAACCTGTTGGAGCTGAAAGCGACCTGGATCCGTGGATTAGATCCGCCACCCACACCACAAAACAAGTGCAGCCACTAGCTTAGCCATGAGGACCTACAGGCAGGTAAGATGGTGATCCTCCTCCTCATCTCTTGGCATGTAGCCAATCAACTAATAGTATACATCTGTATCTTTCCATTCCATGTTTTATATCTTTCTTTGTTTTTATTTTTCTGTAGCCAATCAACTAACAGTATGCCTCTGTATTCTTTTTGACAATCACCAGTGGCTTGTTCTTTGCTGTCCCGGCCAGCCAAATCCTCCTCGCAAAGGTGACAATCGACGGCGAGGGTTTTGACCACTGTTACAATTTGGAGTCTTTCATTCTGTTTATGTCCTAGTGCCAGCTCATGCTTGAAGAAAATGCTTCCTAATTGAGCCACTGGTGTCTGCGTCACTCACACCATACTGCTGTCTCTCCTTATCCTCCCACGCCCAGCCGCTGCTGCTCCAGCCAGAGAAATCTCAAGCAATTCTGAAGCTTCTGGGGCAGATCCATCCATTATTGAGGTGAGAGAGCAACTTTAAGTGCCTTTACATCTCAAGTGCACTCATGAAAACTATGATCTTTGAGATGCTCTAGTTACTGAGCCAGTCGGCGGATCACGTAATCTTATCCGTCTATGTTTGTGTTTTCTTGAAGTCTACTAATTCGATTCTGGTGCTCTATGTTTCTGCTTAGGAGAGATCTGATGGAGAAGATTGTTGTTTCGGATGATGCAAATATTGCTGATAAGCTGAATCTTCCAAAGCCTGAGGATGTAGCAGAAGATCCAGTTGGAACACCAGAAGAACTTGGTCTTTCAGAAAGTGTTACTGAAGAGGAACAAACTGTGCAAGAATCGATAAAAGATGTTTCTGTGGAAATTGATGACAAAACCCCTGAACCGCCATCTGTCAGCATTGCTCAGGAGCTTGCCGATGCCATTGTTGATGCTAATGGCGTGGAACCTCCAGTTGAAACACCAAAAGAACCGGCAATTTCACAAACTGTTGCTGAAGAGGTAAAATGTGTTGATGAATCTTCAGAGGTTTCTGGTGCAGATGGTTCCAATATAGTAGAACATGACAATCTGGTCGAACCGGTATCTGAAAGCATTGCTCAGCAGCCTTCTGAACCGACCTTTGTAGAAGAAAAACCTGCAGATGAGGTGGTTTCAACTAATGCAGTTGAAGCCCGTCTTCAGACACCAAAGGAAGAGCTTCCTCTCAATGGAGCTTCAGATGTTGTTCCTTCTGAACCTAAAGAAGTTCAAGTAGAAACGTTAGTTGCTGAAAAGAATGTTGAAGATCACAAAAATATCGAAGTTGTTGAACATGTCGCCAAGTCAGAGCTTGATGCTACAAAGGAGAATCCCGAAAAGAATATGGACATTGAAGTGACAACTTCAACTGAAACAACACAATCCATTGCTGAAGGTGTCGAAGTTAGTAAAGATGCCAAGGATGATAATTTGGAAGGACAGAATTCAAACTTGGTCGAACTGTCTCGAGATATTAAAATGGTTGAAGCTGAAAGGAATCTACCTTCCGACGATAAGCAATGGGAATCCAAGGACTTGGAGACAGAATTAAAGCCAAATAAGCAAACTCTTCTGGATTCATTTGAAAATGAGAACACAGAATATAAGGAGCAAGATACTCGAAGTTCAACTGAAACCAAAGCAGATGAAGTGGTTACTAAAGGTGAACTATCTGGTAAGAAACCTAAAACCATAATCTCAAAAGTGAAGCAATCGATTATCAAGGTGAAGAAGGCATTAATTGGCAAATCACCAAGTTCAAAAACTATGGCACCTGAAGGAATTGATGAAACAAAAGCTAAGTAGGTGAAGATTTTCTATGAACAAGTCGATTGCATTATCAACATGGTTGGTTCTATTGGTTGTTTCCCTTTTGCATATATGTTGTTTAAGCATATATCGTATAATCTGCCAGCCCCTAGTGTACATGTTTACTGGAAGCTAATATTTTGGAAAGTTCTTATGAACCTACGCAAAACAAAGGGGAGGTTGCGAACTGCATAAGGTTGCCCATTATCAGCTCATCTATATAAAGTATGCATGTATCATTTGCTTTGTGGTTTCATGTGGCACTCTATGTTGTTGAATCATGATATTCTTGCAGATGTTCATATCATTTTCATAGTATTCTTTTAGTTGATGATTGTATTATAATGTGATGTTTATCTGTCCTTGGTCTTAACTAATCATCGAAGGCTAAATAACTTGAAAGTTAGGTTGGACCAATTTATCTTAACTATATTGAGATGGAGGGTTTAAGTAGCAAAATAGTTGACGTGAACACCAACTTGAGAGAGTCACTATGGTTTGTTTACTTAGATATGGAAAAGAGAATGAAAATTTGCTCAAGTATTTCTTAGCTACGTATCCTTTTCGTACTTTCTATCCATCCCATACCCCATCACAAGTATCAAAAATAGATTGGTGTTTATTTTATTTATGAATTAATTATAAACTTGAGGGACTAATTCAATGGATTAAACCTTGAAACAAATAAGTGGGCAAAATGTAATTGCGTTAGGAAATCAAATGCCATTCTTCCTCTGAACATTGACAACCTTTAAGAAAATCACTCTGAAGCAGGAACTAAGAAGATTATAGAATGATCACAAATTGTCCCTGTCAAAGTTTTCCCAACAATCCATGGCTTGCCTACTTATGACAGCCTTTTACTGATAGAACTTGAGTTTTCTCCTAACCGCATGAATTCTAAAAATAAAATAAGATTTCTAAGGAGAAAAGACAAGACATATAATAATAGATCTATTGTTTTTTCGAATTATGGCATGACAAGAATAAAATAATATAAACTAAATGACAAGGAACCTGATTGAAGAGTCATCGTCCTTGTCGTAGCGTCGTCGGCTTGATCCCTATGGAAGAAGATGTAGCGGAAGGAAGAAGGAGGATCTTCCAACAGACTTAGGTTTGACGGCGTCGTAAAGTTTCTTGTCAATGGGGAACAAGAAACTAGGTCATAAAATCACGTAAACCCTTGGGGACCTCTCCTTTATATAGCAATCCAATCTGTTATCAGCCCATAGATAATAACAGATTGGTCTAAAGGGTTCTATACATTGAACCCGCATCCAATAATCCGAAACCTAATAAACATAAGTTAGATCACTTTAAGGGCTCAGATTGTATTTACTTGTGCAACTTATAAATAAGCTCACCTAATAGAGATAATAATAATAATAATATCCAACAATCTCCCACTTGGGCTATATGTGAGTTGTATAGTAAATACAAGCGAAACTTTAGTTGATATCAAACTTTTTGGGTACAAGATACCCCTTTAAACAATCTGATCCATTAACTTCATTGGTATAGGAATAAAGAGGTCATAGCTACTGTATATGATCGTAACAAGCCCCAACAGTAATCACAATACCAATGTCATTAACGACATAGATCAAGATGCGGATGTATAGAGTTGAAATTACATGAAATGTGATCAGTACATGTCAATTTCCAACTGGTCCAAAGTGACTCAAATGAGTCTGATCATATTTGCAAACACCTTATGCTAAACTACAACAGCAAATCATGATCCAAACTTTATGATTCCAAAAGGAATTTGTATCATATTTACAAACACCAAATGCTAAACAGCAGTAGTAAATCATGATATCGTATTCAGAGCGTCAAACAAGCATATGAATTCCCATTATTATTTTTGAACTTTAGGTACGTATAATAATCAAAATAAAAAAATGTTTGTCTTTATTAACATAGAGCAATAAAATAAATACAGACTCCCACTAGATGAGTTCTTCTTCCATAAGAAGATCTCCCATATCCACAACATGCGCATGAAACACTTTGGGCACCAAGCCTTTGGTAAGTGGATCGGCCAACATGGAATCTGTGCTAATGTGCTCTACCATGATCTGACGACTCTAAACTCTCTCTTTAACCGCTAGAAACTTAATGTCGATGTGCTTGGACTTCGATGAACTGCGGTTGTTCTTGGCATAAAGTTCTGCAGCTTTATTATCACAGTAGATCCTCAGTAGTCTGTCAATGCCATCAACGATATGCAATGATGTGATGAAGTTCCGCAGCCAAATCCCGTGATTGGATGCTTCATAGTATGCTACCAATTCTGCCTCCCTAGTAGAAGTAGCTACTAGCGTCTGCTTGACGCTCTTCCAAGATATAGCCCCTCCAGCAAACATGAAGATATAGCCTGAAGTGGACCTCCTGCTATCTAAGCATCCAGCAAAATCGGAGTCTGAATAACCAATCACCTCCAGATGATCTGACCTCCGATATGTGAGCATGTGTCTTTTAGTTCTTTGCAAATACCGCATCACTCTTTTAATTGCTTTCCAGTGCGCCGGTCCTGGGTTATTAACATATCTGCCTAACATCCCAACTACAAATGTTATATCTGGTCGAGTGCAAACTTGTGCATACATGAGACTTCCCACTGCTGATGCATATGGGAATTGTTTCATCTCCTTTATTTCAAGTTCAAGTTGTGGACACTGCTGCAAACTGAACTTGTCACCTCTTGACACAGGTGTGTCACCAGGTGTACAGTTCTGCATGTCATACCTTATAAGCACCTTCTCAATATAAGCTTGTTGTGAAAGTCCAAGAATGCCTCTTGATCGATCACGACAGATCTGAATGCCTAGAACAAAAGATGCTTCACCAAGATCTTTCATTTCAAATTTACCAGATAGAAATGACTTGGTTTCATGCAGTAGACCTTTATTATTGCTCTCAAGCAATATATCATCCACGTACAAAACAAGTATAACAAACTTGCTCCTACTAAATTTGACATATATGCACTGATCAACGGGGTTCTCTCTAAATCCAAATGAGGTAACCACTTGATCAAATTTTCGGTACCATTGACGGGATGTCTGCTTTAAACCATAAATGAACTTCTTTAATCTACATACTAGGTGCTTTGAGTCTGAGGACTCAAAGTTCTCCAGTTGCACCATATATATAGACTCCTCTATGTCTCCATTGAGGAATGCAGTCTTTACGTCCATTTGATGTAGTTCCAAATCAAAATGAGCTACAAGTGCCATGATTACCCTAAGGGAGTCTTTCGTCGACACAGGTGAGAAAGTCTCCTTATAATCAATGTTTTCCTTTTGAGTGAATCCCTTGGCAACAAGACGAGTCTTATACCTTTCGATATTGCCCTTCGAATCTCGTTTGGTTTTAAATATCCATTTACAACCAACGGGTTTCGAACCTTCAGACAATTCGACAAGTTCCCAAACGTCATTGTCTGTCATAGACTTCAACTCTTCTTGCATGACGTTAATCCACTTTTCAGGGTTAGAGCATTGTTTAACTTCTTGGAAAGATGTAGGATCACTTTCCAATCCTATATCAAACTCATGCTCTTGGAGATAAACATAATCACGAGAATTCGTGCTTCTCCGTTCCCTTGTGGATCGCCTTAAGGGCACTTGTGTTTGAGGTGGTTGAGGTACTTGCTCATCAATATGAGGCAATACTTCAATTTCAGTGGTAGGCTCCTCCAATTGCATTGGAGATGTCATGGGAATATCTTGGTTCACTATGTTCACTGGATGTGCAATATCCATAATGTGTGGTATAGTAACCATACCACTACTGATTGCACTAGTAGTGACCATAAGAGGATTGCCAACGCTTTCCTCAAAAGATACTTCCCTGATTTTATCGCTCCCACTGTCCTCAATAAACTTGGTGTTTCCCGTTTCGAAGAAGGATCTTTTAGATGGATCATAAAATTTATACCCCTTTGATCTCTCAGAGTAACCTACAAAATTGCAGCTAACAATTCTCGAGTCCAGTTTCTTTTCATTAGGCTTGTAAGGCCTAGCCTCAGCTGGACAACTCCAGACGTGTAAATGCCTAATGCTAGGCTTTCTACCCGTCCACATCTCGAATGGGGTTTTAGTTACTGTTTTACTAGGTACTCTATTGAGAAGGTAAACTGCAGTCTTGAGTGCCTCACCCTATAAAGACTCCGGTAGAGAAGTGAAAGCCATCATACTTCTCACCATGCCTTTTAGGGTTCGATTGCGACGCTCAGCTACACCATTCTGACTGGGTGTACCAGACATGGTATACTGAGGCACAATCCCACACTCAACAAGGTAATTTGTAAAAGATCCTGGACGTTGTTCACCTGATCCATCATATCGACCGTAATATTCTCCTTCACGGTCGGATCGGACGGCTTTAATTTTCTTACCTAGTTGAAGTTCAACTTCGGCTTTGAAAATTTTGAACATGTCCAAAGATTGCGACTTCTCATGAATAAGGTACAAATAGCCAAATCTAGAATAGCCGTTTATGAAGCTAATAAAATATGTGTGTTCATTCCAAGATGCCTTAGGGAATGGTCCACAAATGTCCGTATGTATTAGCTCCAAAACGTCACTACAACGGCTAACCCCTTTGTTCCTTTTGTTAGTTGTCTTCCCCTTAACACACTCTATGCAGACATCAAAGTCTGACATGTCAAGGGAATCAAGAATTTCATGTGACATTAACCTTTATAGGCGTTGTATGAATATATGTCCTAAACGCCTATGCCACAACATAGAAGAATTTTTGTTGGTCAATTTACGTTTCGTACCTACACTATGCATTATCATGTTGTCAGTCGTAGGAGTAAATGTGTTTAATTTATAAAGTTTATCAACCAAGGAACCATTCCCAATCAAAATTGAATTATAGAAAATACTAAACATTTCATTTCCAAATAAACAAGAATAACCTGATTTGTCCAAACAAGAAATTGAAATTAAGTTTCGTCTGAAAGACGATACAATGAATGTATTCTCCAAATCCAAATAAACATCAGTTCTTAAATAAAGCCTAAAAACACCAATAGCCTCTACTGCAGCCTTTTTTCCATTTCCCGTATAGATGTATCTTTCACCATCAAGTGGAACTCGGCTCCTGAGACAACCCTGCATAGTGACACTTATGTGAGTAGTAGCACCAGTATCTATCCACCAAGTGTCAATGGGTACAATAGCTAAATTGACTTCTGAACTAACAAAGTTGAGAAGTTTACCCTTATTTACACGCCAGTTGGCGTACTTGAGGCAGTCTTTCTTCATATGACATTTCTTCTTGCAAAAGTAACAAGTGGATTCCTTATCCTGCTTCTTTCGCTCTTTATGGTCATTGCCTCCAGAATCTGCAGTTTGCTTTCCCTTACCTTTGTTATTGATCCTCTTTCGCTTCTTGCTCGCATTTTGAGAACCAGATGCTAAGTGAGCATTTTCAGATGTCTCAATCTTCAGTCTCCCCTCCTCTTGCACGCATTGAGCAATAAGTTCATTCAATGTCCACTTTTCCTTTGAGTATTATACGATATCTTAAAAGGAGTGAACCGTGCAGGTAGAGCCATCAAGACGAAATGCACTAACATACTCTCAGACATATCGAGTTTTAGTGCTTTTAGACTTGCCGCTATATTGGACATCTTCATAATGTACTCCCTTATGTTTCCTTTACCACTATACCGCATGGTTACCAACTTCGTAAGAAGTGTGGTAGTCTCGACCTTTTCATTTGAGGTAAATCGGTCTGCCAGTTGGTTAAGGAAACTCCTAGCATCTTTACTCTCTGTAATTGAGCCCTTTATTTGTGCCGGTATGGAAAGCTTCATGATGCTTAGACTCATACGATTCTCCCACAGCTGAAATTCAGCCCTCTGCTCTATAGTGCTAGCACTGGTCAAAGGTGCGGGACGATCATTCCTTAATGCATAGTCCAAGTTCATGCAGCCTAAGACTACGATCACGTATTCTTTCCATTCAGCAAAATTCGAACTAGTTAATGTTGGGATATTATTAATGTTGGCAGTTACAGATTGCACTAAAAAAAAATTATTTAAGCTCGCGATTTAACTAAAGCCAAAAACATATATATATATATATATATATATATATATATATATGAAATAAAATTATGCAAATAAATAAAATTTTAAATGCATTTAAATGGGCTCCTTATGAGATACCAAATACAACATTGTATTTTAGTATAGATTAAAATATAATTTATTAGCGGTACACTCTGATATAACTCAACCTTTAATTGGCCACACAATGTGCCTTCCTTTGGGCCGATCCATTGTGCGCATAATATGACACTTTATATGAGTTATATATTGGTCCATAACTTACAACAACTTTAATCTGCCACGCAATATGCCTTTCTTTGGGCCGACATATTTTGTGCATGATCAGAACAAAAAATAAATTTTGTTCAATAGTTATAAACTATCTTAAATATATATCTGGCATAAAAGTAATCTTCCTTTGGGTCGATTACTCTTAGCATAGATATACGTCTATCAATACAAAATACACTAAATCTACCTAAGGTGCTTTCCTTTGGGCCGACACAATAGTTCAACTTAGTAGCACATTGTATAGATAGACTCAAGAAAATTCTAGATATTTTAACCGAACAGATAATTTCTTTATCAACCTTAATAATTCTAAAAGTAGATTTATAAATCGATTGATACCATATAATAATTAATTAGTTTACCCAATTACTTATCGCAATCAATTTAAAAGTCTACTATATGTAATTATATAACGATATATAGAACACTCCTTTAAAAATTAAAGTTTCTTTATGGTTCTATAATTAAATAATATTAAAAAAAGTATTATTAATCTCTTTATCATTATGCATTAAAAAAATATATATATATAATGTATTATATATATATATATATATATATATATATATATATATATATATATAAATTCAGAAACAGTTAGATTTTTTTTAATTACTGTTTCGTTTTTTTTTCATTCATTCTTTGAAATAGTTTTTTTTTCTTTTAACGCGAAAGAAAAAATAAATTATTTCCTATGAAAGAACTTTTCATCCATTGTAAAAAAAATTAAAAAATTTTAATCGATATAATTCCTAATTCATCTTATCATAAATTTAAGATGATAATCGATTAAAATAAATTTGTACAATCAATTAAATTAAATTTATTCTGTTCATAATTTTAGACTTGCTAATCGATTGATTGACCAAGTCAATCAATTAAACCATCATAATTTAATCTAAAAATTAGGTTAAACCTGACCGTTTTTTTCCGACGTTGTCATTTTTTACATAAAATATAAAAAACTTAGAAAACAAGTCTATCTTAAAAATTTTCTTTTACATGATTTTCGACGATAAAAATTGTATTATATTAGGAAAACTTAATCTAGCATACATATAATAAATCGACGAAAAAAAAACTTAAACTTTATCGCCATAAAAATGAAGAAACAAAGCCAAGACTCTGATACCAATTGATAGAACTTGGGTTTTCTCCTAACCACATGAATTCTAAAAATAAAATAAGAATTCTAAGGAGAAAAGACAATACATATAATAATAGATCTATTGTTTCTTCGAATTATGGCATGACAAGAATAAATAATATAAACTGAATGACAAGGAACTGATTGAAGAGTCATCGTCCTTGTCGTAGCGTCGTCGGCTTGATCCCTGTGGAAGAAGATGTAGCGGAAGGAAGAAGGAGGATCTTCCAACAGGCTTAGGTTTGACGGCGCCGTAAAATTTCTTGTCAATGGGGAATAAGAAACTAGGTCATAAAATTACCTAAACCCTTGGGGACCTCTCCTTTATATAGCAATCCAATCTGTTATCAGCCCATAGATAATAACAGATTGGTCTAAAGGGTTTTATACATTGAATCCGTATCCAATAATTCGAAACCTAATAAACATAAGTTAGATTACTTTAAGGACTCAGATTGTATTTATTTGTGCAATTTACAAATAAACCTAGATAACAATAATAATATCCAACATTTACTTTCTTTTACTATAATGATAAACTCAATGACCAATTTTTCTCTAAATTTGACTGTTCAGATTTAAAGAAAAAAGGAATGAGAAAATGGGGAAATTTGACGAGCATAACCAACTTGCCATCGGGATGCTTATCGACTCAGTCTAAATGGTCTGATGTGTTGTCAACTTACTCTTTATTGTTCAGGGCGTCTCCTTCAAGTAGTTTTCATGTCTTGCTTTTGGAGGATCTGAGGCATTATTTTAAGAACCATATGACTGTAATCAACCTTTTAGCAAGCGAGAAACTCAAGGACTTCATTTTAGTGTGCAAAGTAATTGCTTGATCTCCATTTCACTGAACAGGTTGTTCTTGAGCACAGTCAAGAAATTGAAGATAACTCTGCTAGCTAACCTTTGTACCTCTCATGCATCTATCTCTCTTTACTTTGGTTGCTTGTGCTTCAAAGAAATGAGACATTGCGGCTTAAAAATAATTTAACAAAATACAAATATTATTTTAGCACGAAATTAAATGGGCGCTTGGTATATATTCGATAATGAGAATAATAATTAACTTTGATTGAGAAATTTATGAGTTTAGTGATAATCTAGTAGAGGTTAAATTATAAAATCAAAGATATCATATCTATATTTTAATTCAATTTTCATATATTAAATATCATAAATAAAAATAAAATAAATTTCATTTCTATTTCGTCTTTTAATCAATTTATCAAGCGCTCCTAATTTACTGATATTAGCTACGTGAGTTAGTTTGACAATTGACTATTTTGGATGGTTGGCTTATGCGGCAGAGCGTGTGGAGCTGGCTATTCGTGGAATTGCGACGTGACGTGCTCATCTTGTTGGAGAAGTAATCGTGACGACCACACGTGCCGCGAACTTATTGTCGGAGACGCTTGTGTTATTGGGCCGAACCGGGCCGCCAGAAGTCTCCAGAAGGTTCGCGATTTGAGGGAGACCCCACCAGCAACGAATTCAAAATTTTGCCAAAAGGAAATGACCTGTCGCGTTCTATAAAAGGCCACCGCCGCGTCTGGCACTACCCTTTCTGCCATCCCGTTTCTTCTTCTTTTTTTTTTCCTCTCCTCTTCCACGACTCGACGTCGCTCTGCTGTACCCTAGCCGGCCAACGTCGCCGCCGTTCTCCCTGATTCTGCCTCCTATTTTATGGCTTATGCCTCCTCGGACGACAGAAAGATCGTCTCGCTGCGTTCGAACCCCCAGCCGCTCGCTCATCTCATCGAACCCCGAACCCTAATCCTTCCGCCGCCAGCGCATTCGCCTGTGGGATACTTCGTCGCCCTTGGTCCTTCGTTGCGCGCTGCCCCTGACGGGGCTGCCTTCCTTCGCAAGCAGGCCTTGGTCCCCGTGAATCCCAAGGTCGTCTCTCCTCCTGTGGTCCTGCGCTTGAATCCTGCGTTCTTGGCACAGATGGATGAGAAAAGAACGGGATCGCTTCTGAAGGTCCATATTTATTTATTTATATTTTCCTCTTTTTTTTTTCTTCGCTCTTTTTCTTCCACCCTAGAGTTTGCCCTGATTTCAAAGAGTGTATTCTAACGAGTTTACTGTTGGTTCTTTTCTTGTAGTTTATGGGAGATGAGAGTCTGTATCCGTCCCCAGAGGAGGAAGTGAAGAGGATAAATGTGATTAATCAGCTTAAACAGGTCTGTGTAGATGAAAATTAGATATTTAAAATGGTGATTAGTTGTCGCCAAATCTGTTGTCCAAGTTGATAAATTTGAAGTTGTTCGCGCCCCCGCCCCCCCCCCCCCCCCCCCCCCCCAACAGTGTTCCCGTTAGATAATAATGAAAATATTTGTTGTTTCTTTTCTTTGTTGTTACAAAGTAAGTTTGTTCTTCAGTTTTAGAATTATTTTGTTTTCTGTATATGAAATACTTATTTCTGAAAGCAACTTGTCATAAAAGCCCTGCTATAAGTGTAACATGTTTATTCCTAGCAGATAGTCCGAGAATGGATAAAGAAGATCGCTTGGCAACGTCGTCTACCTAAGACTGTGATTTATCAGACAAGTGCCACTGTTCTTACATATGGTTCATATGGTTTAGGGGTAAGTTATCTTGATCTTTAGTCTATTATTAAGATGGGTTCCACGCACATGTTTTCATTAAGAACTTTTTTTACAATGAAAAATTTGTGAATTATTTACTTCCTTTATCAATGTAACATGACTAACAAAGGGTATTTGTGCTATGTTGTTTTAATCCATAACCTCAAGGAGCACGTGAAGATATGCTTACATGGCCTTATTTTTTATTTCTGAAATGCTGATTATTTTTTCCATGCGTCTAATTGGTTTGGTAATTGCTTCCATTAAGCTTCATATTCCTCTTGTGAGAAAACCATCCTCATCTAGTGTTTTGTTTCTCTTGACTTTTATGATCTTGAAGAAGACTGAATTGTATTAAATATTTGGCCAGTCAACATTATGTGTTTATGGACATGCATTATAGGTGCAGGCGTGCTTGGGCATATGATGCATGTCTATGTTTGTGCATGTGTGCATAGTGGAGCTTATGTGCATTTGAAATTGAGTCCTCAACTATCTTTTTTCTTCTATAAGAATTTTATGATGCTTTCCAACTAAGTAATTGCTTCTAAAAATTTGCTTGTTTTGTTTTTGTATTATCACAATAAATTGGTGTTTATGTTTGTTTGGAGAAATTCTATTAGCTTTGAATAACATGACAAAGATTTACTTTAGCTTTCGGTTATCAAATTTCCTGGCCCATGTAAAAAAGGAAAAAGTGCACTGTTTTATTATTTTTATGTTTCTATTTCACTACTGTTGTACTGTTGATATGTGCTAAATCTTGATTTCTAACTTTTTCACAGAAAGTTAAATTTTGGTATCTTGTTCTTCACAAAAAGTTATATTTTCTTGTTCCTACTGTTTGTTTACAATTGTTTAACAAAATGACAACTATATAGGTTCATGGACCTGAATCTGACATTGATGCATTGTGTGTTGGTCCATATTTTGCCTCGATGGAGGTAAGTCTGTATATGCCACTACTTGTTACATTTCTTTGTTAATTGCAAATCACAATTCATCTTGTTGCAGGAGGACTTTTTCATTGTTCTGAGATCAATGTTAGAAGGGCGAGTAGAGGTTACAGAACTTCAGTGTGTCAAGAGTGCGAAAGTCCCATTGATGCGTTTTAAGTTCAATGGGATTTCAATTGACTTTCCTTATGCGCGCCTTTCTGTTGTTTCTGCTCCTGAGGTATGCACATAAGAATATTTTAAATGGCCATGCTGTATGCATTCATTTGTTTATGAATGATTTTCCTCCTTGCATATTCAACTTTGTTTGTTTAGCTATTTTTGCAGATCATGTTTTCTAGTGTTTCATTAACTGGTATATTTAAGCTCATGCCACTTTAGACAAATTTTCGTAAATGCCCTGATTAGCCATTCCCATGCATATCAGGTGCTTTCACCTTGCGTTTATGTTCAGTATTTAGTCTTCTTAAGATATGTCAAAAGTATAGGTGGAATTGCCCTTTTTGTATCTGTTATATTAATAAATATTTAGTGCATGAATTCAAATTCTGAGCTTTTACGTATTTGATTAAACGCTTAAGTAATAGATGGCAATTACTTGTATTACAGTGCCTGAACATTTTTGACCCATCCGTATTAGCAAATATTGATGAGACTAGCTGGAGGAGTTTGTCTGGTGTTCGCGCTAATAATCGCATCCTTCAACTAGTACCAAATTTGAAGGTATTTTTGCTGTCATTATTTCCTCTTCATAATCCATTTATATTTTTCTTTAAAATAAACTTTTATGTTTGCAATATGAAGTTCAATTCGTTTCTGCATAAGGTTAACTTCTTGCATGATATTTTATGTTATCCAACTTCTTGATTTTTTACATTTCATTTGATGTCAGTTCTTTTTCAGTTTCTTCATTCTGCAATACAAAGCTTTTAGACATAGGTCCTTAGCAGTAACATCTTGTGAAGAGCACAATTTATCTGGGCTACCATCTTTATGCTTTCAAATCTGGGTATTAGTGGTTATCTTATAGAGCTAAAAAGTGCTACCACAAGATGGCTAGGAATTGATAATATGGGATTTTTTAAGTTTATTTAGGAATTTAATTCATATTAATTTATGCATATAAATTTATTATCTTAGCGTTTTATACTTTCTATGTTGTTTATTGATTATAAAGTTTTCTCAATTGAATATCAAGAATTGTTTTCATCAAGATTTTTTTCTTCTAGTTTATGTCACAAGATCGGCGTAGGTAGTATCTATGCTCTAGCTTGAGGAAGCGTTATAGTCTTATAGATAGTGTTATAATTTATAACCTAGATTCAAGTTATTATTATTCCTATATTTTAGGTAGTTATTTGGATAGGATTAGCAGAAGTGACTTCTATCCTCAAATTTGAAATATTCACATGGTATCCTTTGTTGTAACCTCTAGAAAAGGTTGACTCTGTTGGTTTGGTGAAAGGCTTGAAGTTTTGGCAAAGCCAAATAGCAATCCTGAAGCTAGACGTTATACAAAGTTGTGATGAGCTAAATTCTTGTTGTTCATTTTTTTTCCATATTAGCTAGTTTTTTTTCCCCTTGTTTGCAAATGGACAAAACTGATCCAATCCTGAAGCTGGTCGTCATGTTGAAATTTATTCAGTGATCACAATCATTAAGTTCTTTATTGATTACCTAGAACCATAAGTAGCTGGGTGAAAGATATGCACCTATATATTATTTAAAAAAAAAGAGAGAAAAAACAAAATTTAGAATTTGTGTTACTTAAGTAGTAACTCAAAACATGGAGTTGATCACTATAATGTCTATGCAGATGGCTAGATAATAATGGGAAAAAGGAAATAGTTGGCTTCAAGTAAAGCTTAATGCAGTGTTATGAACTGGTTTATATATTTGATATATAATTTTGTTTTCCAACGTCATTCTTTATTAATTTCTTGTAAGTTTGATTTGCAGAATTTTCAATCTTTGTTGCGGTGTGTTAAATTGTGGGCAAAAAGGCGCGGAGTTTATTCACATGTATGATCTCTCCCACTTTATTCTTTCCATGAAGGTTTATATACAATTTTTCTTGGTAAAAAAACATCTCTGACTTGGTTAAATTTCAGATATTTGGATATTTTGGAGGAATTCACTTAGCTATCCTTGCAGCCTATGTATGTCAGAAATATCAGCATGCAAGTATTAGTGCTCTCTTATGCCTTTTCTTTGAGACATTCTCTAAATGGCCTTGGCCTGAACCAGTAATTCTAAGAGATCCATTGATCCAGTTTGGACATCCTGATATGCCGTCATTTATGCCTATCATGATGCCTTGTAGTCCATTTGACTGGTGCAACTCTAATATCACAAGAAGCACTTGTACAAAAATTGTTTCCGAGTTTCAGCGTGGATATTCCTTAACTAGGGTAAGATAAATTTCAGAATACGACTTAATCTTTCTGAATTACTTTTGCAATGTGTATGTTTGACAATAATAATGGGAATGCAGCATGCTAGTAACATCATGTCTTCCACATATTTGTTTATGTTATCGTATTCTTCCATGTGAGCTTCTTTTTTCTCCTAATTTTGAGTTGCTCAACATTCATGAAAACATTTATGAATTTCTTGAGTTCATAGATTCGTGCAAACACGTGCATTTTGCATCTGATCATTTTTGGTTCGTTGAAGGTTGACCACTGCCATCTTTTCCCTAATCTGTGAATTTCCACTTCCCAATATTCAAAGGAGAAAGTAGATATCCCCGTTGTATGGTTGAATCAACTCTTGTTTGGCACTTCATATTTTTGCAATCAGTAACATAATTTTTCTAATTTTCTATTGTCATGGGGTTCTTGATGTGATTCCTATTAATTTGGAAACAGTGATTGATTCTTCACATCCATTTCACATGAAGTTTTTGGATCTAACCTATAATTGATGGACTACCCACTCTGCTTATTATCTGATATTGGCACAATTATAGATTTTCAGAGTTCTTAGCACAATTTACTCTAATATTTATAATTTTCACATCATATAATTTATAGATTTTGAATTTGTAGCTTCAAAATTTATAGTTTTCAGATTGTCATTTATTTTAAACTTAAATATTTAGCCTTAATTTGTATTTTACATGCCCACGAATTGTGTACACACATGTATTTTTGTTTTGTACCTTGGTATGCTTGCATGTTTTTCCTCCAGTTTGACATGGTTATTGGATTTCCATTATCTAGATTTTTGGAATTATTGAAATATTCACAGAAAAGATGCTTTAAATGAGCATTTTCATTAGTTGTTCGACTCCTTGCTGGTTTCAGATTTAAGGTTGGATGTGCCAAAACCGTTGTTTGTCACATAAACAATTCATTAATTATTATATTATTATTATTTTGTGGTTTCAGTTACAAGATCCAGAAGGATTGAAGTTTAAATGGGAAAGTTTGTTTGAAGCATATCCATATAAAACAGAGTACACTCACTTTATGAGAATTTTTCTTGCTGCTCGAGATGTGAATCTACAAGATTGGGCAGGCTGGGTGAAGTCACGGATCCGTGCTCTACTGTTGAAGGTTCTTGCTGATTTTATGTGCTCTTTATATCACTTTCTTTCTTGTTCCACGATTTAGAGATTAATTGCTTTATAGTTTGAATCCATTTGTTCATTGTTAAATTTTTTCCTTGACTGGGAAGCTTTATTATTATTATTATTTTTTTGTTTTTGCAGCTGGAAATGGTAATCAAATATTGTGATCCAAATCCTACTGAATTTGTTGATCATGTTGTAGCGGAGCCTAATGTTGTATTCTATTGGGGCTTGTCGCCTGATGGGGAGACAATAGACATTGATTGGTTGAAAGAGGAGTTCATGAAGAGTGTAAACACAGACCATTTACCTGATGTCAACCATAAACTCTGCAGGCTGGATTTAGAACTTGTACATAGTTCCCAGCTCCCTAAAGGTCTAGACTTTGATGCTGGTAGTGCAAGATGGTCAAAACCACGCTGGAGAATAAGAGATCACAGAGACTCACGAATACCGCTCTACTCCCAACATCTGCCACATTATTTTGTTGGTCATGCGGCAGCTGATGGAGAATACCCTGCAGCTGCTGGCTAGTTGTTTCTTTTTGTTGGTCATGCGGCAGATTGTGGCTTCTACAGTTCGGAGAATTCAAATGTACGCCCCCTTTCAGCACTGCATAGATAGAGAACAGATGAAAGATGTTTTGAGAAAGGGATAATCTCTCAAGTGCAGTCTTCGAACTAATCTTCTACATTGCCTGTAAAGAATGAATGAACGTGCTAGAAATTGGAAAGGATCTCAACGTGCTAATAATTGTCTTTTGGATGTGTTGTGTAGCTGTCTATAATATACTCTCACTTGAAAAAAAAATCGGATTATCTTTGGAACAAAGAAGTCCTTAGTGTTTATGCATGCGAGTGATTTATCCTGCAATTCTTTGTATAGCGGCTAACTGGTTTTGGACAATGATTAACACATTGCTACTATGCTCATGAGAAAGGCGGTAGCTGTACGAAAACATTGGTGCCGATCCCAAACAGCAACTGAGCAGGCTGAGTATCCAGTTGAATTGCTTTAGGCTGATCCGACTAGACAAGGCATTTGCTGAACCATCTAATTCTCCTCATTTAATTAGTAGGTTTAATACATATAACTAATTAGTTTGTTAAACTTAATCAATCTTATTAGTATGCTTAATCAGATGCTTAATCAGATAATAAGGTTTTTATTTGCCCTGATTGCAATGGTTATCTCTTTAATTAAGGTGTTTCAGATTTAAATTTGGGAGACTTATTAAAAACTCCTTAATTAGAAACAGTTCATTGTGTCTGCTCCCTTGGCAAGAGAACTATAATTTATACTCCCTAAATTTTTTTTAACTTTCTAATGCATAAATTTACCAATCTACCCTTATTAATTGTTATCCCTCTCCCCATTACCTTCTCCCCCATTTCTTCACAACGCATCCAAAAAAACCCTAACCAGTGTCATTCTACCTTTTTCGTCTTCCTCATTTCTCTCTTCTCCATTTCTTCCCTACAGAATCTCCATCCTAAACAAACCCAAACCAAGGAAATCTATGGCTCGACCATTTCCCTCTTCTCCATTTATTCCCATTACAATCTCCATCCTAAACAAACTCTAACCAGTGAAATCCATCACTCCACCTATCCACGCCGACGAGGAGACTGAAGCAAGAACATACCCATCGAGATCCATCGATCGGGAGCAGTGAGATATCAACCGAGAGCATAACCACCGACGAGGAAACTGAAGCAAGCGTCACCGTCGAAGACAGAGTCGAAGACACACAATCACCTTAAAAAATAGTAAATTTCTTCATTTTTATAGTCTTTTTTAATCTATTAGTCGTATTTTGTTTGCTTGAATTTTCACATATATCATTATTTATTTATTATTGGTTTTTGTTCGGATTTTTTGAGATGGAGGTGAAATCTTGAGATAGCGCGTGTAGGCTTGATCGCTTACGCTTGCTCCTCAACTTCAACTACTACAGGAAAGAATCCACCTCCATCTAAAAAATTCATTTTATTAATCGTATCTTCCTCTTTTGGAAGTTGGAATTCCTACTAACTAATGAATCTGATTTATTATCTTTCTCTTTTGGAGAAAGCAAGCACATAGAATCAACTAATAGAGGGCCATAAAATTTGAGAAATTATATTGTGTTTCACTCCCTGAAGATAATTTTCTAATATTTGAATAAGAATAAAGACCAATAATATTTGAATGAGTATATTATTCCTCATTTATGCTGTGTTATGAAATTAAATATCATTTTTCAAATTATTTTAAATTGATATCGTGTTATGATTGATTATGAAATTGTATAGTCTTTTCTAATGCAATTTCTCAATTACTCAGGTGACACAAATTTTGTTCAATTTCTTAGAGAAATGGAATCTGAATCTGGATCTTCAAATTTTTTATTTCTGGGTAGTTGCAAGTATAAAGAAGACCTCTATATGATTTCAATTTTTAATGGCTTCAGTCTAATGGAGTTGTTTCTTAATCTTGGAAGAAAATGTGAAGAGATTATTCCACAAAATGTGCTTTTGCAATATCTTGCACCACATCAAAATATGTATGTGACATTGCATGAAGATGATGATGTCTGGATTATGACACATCTTTACACGTCTATGAGATTGACAATAATTAATATGAGAGCAGTGGAAAAAGATCACATGAGTTTCCACAGTCTCGCAAGGTAAAAAATTTATACCTTGATTTTTTTTCGCATGTAGATATTAATGATGATAAAATTTATTTTTTTTGTTTTGCTTGATATGTCATTGTAGAGTACAATTATTGATGATTGTTTAGTTATTTATCATTTTTATCATATGTTTCATGGAAATATATTGTGGGTGTGCTTCTTGTGAATCTTGAACATATGTAAATTTTAGTTGGGAAGACATTGGATGATTTAAACTTTTAAATAGAACATGATTATATTTCATTTGTGTTGTATTAATAATTTATTAAAAGGTTAAAAATGGGATATTAACAACATATTCACTATTTAAAATAGTTGTGTATATATACATAAAGTACTCTCCCAAAGGTTAAATCATGGGTAAATTTTCTTAAACTCCCCACTTTCAAACTCACATTTGTATGCAATCTCTATGCAAAGTTTTATTTCCATGCAATCCCTGATGGGATTGACAAGACAACTTTGTGAGTATTATTTTAAAAAATTGAGTATAAAAGTTAAAAATTTGAGTATGTAAGGTTGCATCCACCACATCAAAAAATTGTATACTCACTTTTCACTCTTTTATACTCACTTTTCACTCTTTTATACTCACTTTTCACTGATGTATACTCAATTTTCACTCTTTTATACTCAATCCATCAGGGAGTAAATGCAAAGGATTTATCAAATGGGGAGTGAAAGCAAATATCAAATGGGGATTGGGGAGTTTTCTGTAATTTACCGTTAAATCATTCCAAGCTAGAAAATGATGCCATATTATTTAGATTTCATACGCATCCATAATTTTATATTATATATATTTTAGTTTTGTTGATAAGTCTTTGATAATTGTATAAGTAAAATACTCTCCCAAAGGTTAAGTCTTTAATTTTAGTTTTAGTTTGGTTAATATATTACATAAAATACTCTCCCAAAGGTTAAGTCTTTAATTTTGGTGTATGGATAGTAGGTTAATTATAATTATTTTATGCTTACAATGATATTATACTCATTGTTAAATTGATAAGGTTTGAAACTGAAGAAGAGACACAGACTAATAATGATGGCCATCTTGAAGTGGGTTTGGTAAGAAATTCCATAGATGCTTGGAGTCATTGCATCCGTGGAGAGGGCCAGATATTCAAGGATGCTACAAAATTTCGAAATTGTGCTAAAAATTATGCAGTTGCTATGAGACAATCATTTTTGTATAAAAAGAATGATAATAAGAAGGTTATTCTTGTCTGTAGCGAAAACAACTATTCTTGGAGAATATATGCTTCAAGACATAATGCTGACAAACTTTTTGGCATTAGAAAATGCAATCTAATACATATTTGTGGAGATGACAATCTTCGTAGTAGAGGACATCCTAAAGCTGATGCTGCCTGGGTTTCCAATGTTGTGATGGATAGATTGAGGGGAGAGCCCTCGTATCGACCTTGCACAATGTTGAAAGATATTCATAGAGATTATGAGGTCGAGCTTAATTACAACAGAGTTTGGAAAAGGAAGGAATTGACAATGCATGACATTCATGGTGCAGAGGAGGGGCCTTATGATAGATTACGATGGTATTGTAGTGCTATCAAAGAAACTAATCCTGGAAGTTTTGTCGAGTGTGAAATTGATCATTGTGGTAATAAATTTAAACGGTTATTCATCTACTTCAATGCATGTGTAATTGGTTTTATCAATGGATGTAGACCCTTGGTTTTCTTAGATGACACTCACATAAAGAATAAATACAAAGGATGCATTTTGGTTGCTGTGGCAAAGGATGCTAATGATGATCTTTTCACATTAGCATATTCAGTTGTAGATGCTGAAAATGATAATAATTGGGGATGGTTTTGTTTCCAAATTAGAAGTGCTCTGCTTTCGCATTCCTATATTGGGTTACATGAGTTCACCTTTTTTTCTGATAGACATCCTGTGATAATCAAGGTTATTCAGATAATATTCTCAAATAGTCATCATGTCTACTGTTTGAGGCATTTGGTAGACAATTTCCCAAATAGTCATCATGTCTAATGTAGCTACCCTATTATTTTACTATCAAGAGAATGCCAAGGCCATGGAGATTTCGAGTACAAAATTATACAATTTCAGTACATATTGGGTAAATCTGAGTATAAATTATCAGAAATTGAGTACAAATTTGAGAAGTTTGAGTACAAGGCTAGGAAAGTGATACCTCTATCATAATCTTGATGCAAACTCCATTGTAGTTAGAGGCCAAGTTGGAAAACAAGATAGAAAATGTAGCTACCCTATTATTTTACTATCAAGAGAATGCCAAGGCCATGGGGATTTTGAGTACAAAATTATAAAATTTCAGTACACATTGGGTAAATCTGAGTATAAATTATCAGAAATTGAGTACAAATTTAATAAATTCGAGTACAAGGCTAGGAAAGTGATACCTCTATCATAATCTTGATGCAAACTCCATTGTAGTTAGAGACCAAGTTGGAAAACAAGATAGAAAATGTAGCTATCCTATTATTTTACTATCAAGAGAATGCCAAAGCCATGTGAATTTTGAGTATAAAATTATAAAATTTCAGTACACATTTAGTAAATATGAGTATAAATTATCCAAAATTAAGTACGAATTTGAGAAATTCGAATATAAGGCTAGGAAAGTGATACCACTATCATAATCTTGATGCAAACTACATTGTAGTTAGAGACCAAGTTGGAAAACAAGATAGCAAATGTAGCTACCCTATTATTTTAATATCAAGAGAATGTCAAGGCCATGGGGATTTTGAGTACAAAATTATAAAATTTCAGTACACATTGGGTAAATCAGAGTATAAATTATCAAAACTTGAGTACAAATTTGAGAAATTCGAGTACAAGGCTAGGAAAGTGATACCTCTATCATAATCTTGTTGCAAACTTCATTGTAGTTAGAGACCAAGTTGGAAAACAAGATACAAAATGTAGCTACCCTATTATTTTACTATCAAGAGAATGCCAATGTCATGGGGATTTTGAGTACAAAATTATAAAATTTCAGTACACATTGGGTAAATCTGAGTATAAATTATCAGAAATTGAGTACAAATTTGAGAAATTCGAGTACAAGGCTAGGAAAGTTATACCTCTATCATAATCTTGATGTAAACTACATTGTAGTCAGAGACCAAGTTGGAAAACAAGATAGAAAATGTAGCTACCCTATTATTTTACTATCAAGAGAATGCCAAGGTCATGGAGATTTTGAGTACAAAATTATACAATTTCAGTACACATTGGGTAAATCTGAGTATAAATTATCCGAAATTTAGTTCAAATTGAAAAATTCGAGTACAAGGTTAGGAAAGTGATAGAGGTATCACTTTCCTATCTTGTTTTCCAACTTGGTCTCTAACTACAATGGAGTTTGCATCAAGATTATGATAGAGGTATCACTTTCCTAACCTTGTACTCGAATTTCTCAAATTTGTTCTCAATTTCGGATAATTTATACTTATATTTACCCAATGTGTACTGAAATTTTATAATTTTGTACTCAAAATTCCCATGGCCTTGGCATTCTCTTGATAGTAAAATAATAGGGTAGCTACATTTTCTATCTTGTTTTCCAACTTGGTCTCTAACTACAATGGAGTTTGCATCAAGATTATGATAGAGGTATCACTTTCCTAGCCTTGTACTCGAATTTCTCAAATTTGTACTCAATTTCTGATAATTTATACTCAGATTTACCCAATGTGTACTGAAATTTTATAATTTTGTACTCAAAATCCCCATGGCCTTGGCATTCTCTTGATAGTAAAATAATAGGGTAGCTACATTTTCTATCTTGTTTTCCAACTTGGTCTCTAACTACAATGGAGTTTGCATCAAGATTATGATAGAGGTATCACTTTCCTAGCCTTGTACTCGAATTTCTCAAATTTGTACTCAATTTCGGATAATTTATACTCATATTTATCCAATGTGTACTGAAATTGTATAATTTTATACTCAAAATTCACATGGCCTTGGCATTCTCTTGATAGTAAAATAATAGGGTAGCTACATTTTCTATCTTGTTTTCCAATTTGGTCTCTAACTATAATGGAGTTTGCATTAAGATTATGATAGAGGTATCACTTTCCTAGCCTTGTACTCGAATTTTTCAAATTTGTACTCAGTTTCTAATAATTTATACTCAGATTTACCCAATGTGTACTTAAATTTTATAATTTTGCACTCAAAATCCCTATGGCCTTGACATTCTCTTGATAGTAAAATAAAAGGATAGCTACATTTTCTATCTTGTTTTCCAACTTGGTCTTTAACTACAATAGAGTTTGCATCAAGATTATGATAGAGGTATCACTTTCCTAGACTTGTATTCGAATTTCTCAAATTTGTACTCAATTTCTGATAATTTATACTCAGATTTACCCAATTGTACTGAAATTTTATAATTTTGTACTCAAAATCCCTATGGCCTTGACATTCTCTTGATAGTAAAACAATAGGGTAGCTAAATTTTCTATCTTGTTTTCCAACTTGGTTTCTAACTACAATGGAGTTTGCATCAAGATTATGATTGAGGTATCACTTTCCTAGCCTTGTACTCGAATTTCTCAAATTTGTACTTAATTTCGGATAATTTATACTCATATTTACCCAATGTGTACTGAAATTTTATAATTTTGTACTCAAAATTCACATGGCCTTGGATTCTTTTGATTGTAAAATAATAGGGTAGCTACATTTTCTATCTTGTTTTCCAACTTGGTCTCTAACTATAAAGGAGTTTGCGTCAAGATTATGATAGAGGTATCACTTTCCTAGCCTTGTACTCGAATTTCTCAAATTTGTACTCAATTTCGGATAATTTATACTCTTATTTACCTAATGTGTACTGAAATTTTATAATTTTGTACTCAAAATTCACATGGCCTTGGCATTCTCTTGATAGTAAAATAATAGGGTAGCTACATTTTCTATCTTGTTTTCCAACTTAGTCTCTAACTACAATGGAGTTTGCATCAAGATTATGATAGAGGTATCACTTTCCTAGCCTTGTACTCGAATTTCTCAAATTTGTACTCAATTTCTGATAATTTATACTCAGATTTATCCAATGTGTACTGAAATTTTATAATTTTGTACTCAAAATCCCCATGGCCTTAACATTCTCTTGATAGTAAAATAATATGGTAGCTACATTTTGTATCTTGTTTTCCAACTCGGTCTCTAACTACAATGAAGTTTGCATCAAGATTATGATAGAGGTATCACTTTTCTAGCCTTGTACTCGAATTTCTCAAATTTGTACTCAATTTCTGATAATTTATACTCAGATTTACCCATTGTGTACTGAAATTTTATAATTTTGTACTCAAAATCCCCATGCACTGAAACGAGATAGAGCGAAGATGATTCTCTGGCCGAATGTAAATTGAACACGAGACCCTCAAGATTTACAGGAATTGTCTTCTATGAAACAAACTGTGATCGAGCAATGCAAGTGAAGAATACATATCAAAAGCAAGTAAGAAAAATACTCTACCTGAACACTTTGAATCTCATCATATCAAAATCAAGTGAAGAGCAATGCAAAAAAAGTAAGAAATGAAACAGAATGCCAATGCACTAGAAAAAGAAATGCCCAATAAGATCACATTGACATCACTTAGCACATAATTATGCATAAATTATTCCACAACAATCTGAAATGAATAAAGACAATCTACAAATGCACTAGAGCGAGCTACTGTCTTCATGTTCCAACTAGATTGTGCAACTTATAGTTATTATGAAAACATCCATTTTTGAAAATATCAAGCAACTGACAACCATAATTACATAATTTTCCAAATTTCAACAGCAAAACATCCACTTTCCAAAATATCAAGCAACTCACAATCATATTGACATAATTTTTCAAAATTTCACAGCAAAACATCCACTTTCCAAAATATCAAGCAACTCACAACCATAATAACATATTTTCCATATTTCTACAAAATACATCCACTTTCCATAACATTCAGCAACTCACAACCATAATCACATAGGATAAAGTTGATCAAGATGAGAATCTCTGCAGATACACCAACTTACAACATAAATATGTTTTTACCAAAAATCATAATCACATGGGATTAGTAAAGTCTACTTTTTCATAATTCCATTTTCATCTGACAAAATAATCGCTACCATGTGTGCCCGATACGTATCCATCTTTAACTCTTTTTCATAATTCCACATGTGTCAGACACTTAATCCACAAACAAGTGAAAACATCACAATCGAGGGTCGCGCCTTGGTGACGACACTTTGTTTTTGTTATTGTGATTTTCCCAATGTCAAAGCATGAGAAATGTANAACTTTAATTAACAATTTAAACTTTAATTAATAATTTAAACTTTAATTAATTCTTAACAATTTAAACTTAATTAACAATTTAAACTTTTATTAATTCTTATCAATTTAAACATTAATTAATTCTTAACAATTTAAACTTTTAATAATTCGTAACAATTTAAACTTGAATTAACAATTTAAACAATAATTAATTCTTAATAATTTAAATTTTAATTAATTCTTAACAATTTAAACTTTTATTAATTTTAACATTTTAAACTTTAATTAATTCTTAACAACTTAAACCTTAATTAATTCTTGAACCTTAATTAATTATTTCTTAACAACTTAATCCTTAATTAATTCTTAACATCTTAAATTTTAATTAATTTTTAAACAACTTAATCATTAATTAACTCTCAACAATTTAAATTTTAATTAAATTTTAATTAATTTTTAATTTTAATTAATTAAATTTTAAATAATTCTTAACAACTTAAATTTTAATTAATTTTTAACAACATAAATTTAATTAATTCTTAACAACTTAAATTTTAATTAATTTTTAACAACATAAATTTTAATTAATTCTTAACAACTTAAACCTTAACAACAAAATCTTAATTAATTCTTAAATCGTAATTGATTAACAATTCAACTTTTATAACAAATTCTATCCTTAATCTAATAAAATCATGAACTAAATTTGAATTAATTACTTCAATTATGAAACCAAATAAAATCCTACCAAACTGAAACATTTAACTTAATAATAATAAATATGTCAAAGTGTGTTGACATATTCGCGAGTTCACACGTTCTGTATCAAATCGAGAATTTGATACTTTATTAGAAACCAAATTAAAACTATTTGACTTGATTGATTCATGCATAACTGTCATGCTCATGCATCAGTTTACTTTTGTTTCTTATATATTTCTCATGTCATTCATGTTTACGTTTCTGCTTAGAATGGCTAGATAGAAAAAACGATTGATTGATTCTTGCCTAACATAGTACCAGAGTGGAGCGAGATGATAGTGTTGGATAGCTTGGCGGGTTTCCTAAGCGAATACTTGGTCATCCATGGGAAACCTCTCCATATCCATGGATTAAAAATTTAATCCGAATGGAGACCAATCTCCCAAACGACCGTCTCATCGTCGTACCAATTGATTCGAGTTACAACTTAGTCAAACTCAAAGTTCAAGCCTTGTAACTTGCCTAACCAATTGGTCGCGAAAAGACGACGAGCGGTCGCCTATTTTTGTGTTTATTATCGGGGTCCAAAAATAATTAATTATCATCATTAATTAACAAATAATTAAGAGCAAGATAATTAATTAAAACCCACATAAAATGATAGAAAACAAGGAACCAAAGAGAAGGTTATACCTTTTCTTTTACCTCTTGATCTTCTATTATATGACCCTCCCCCTTGGACGTCGTGTGGGCGATGATCTACCAAGAACCGGAATCACCAAGATGTGTTCTTCTCCACCCTAGCTTGGCCGAAACCCTAGGGAAGAGAAGAGGTCTTCTTCTTCCTCCCTTTAATGCCGCCGGAACTCTAGCCTCCAAAGAAGCTTGCGTCGACCACCAAAGGATCAAAGCCTCCTTCCCTTGCTTGTGTCACCACCAAGAGAAGAAGAAGAAGAGTAGGAAGAAGATGAAGAAGAAGAGGATGAGGTCTTCTACTTCCTAAACCCAAGCCGTCGCTCCTCCCTTTCTTCCTCACCGCCACCAGCCACCTTCAAGCAAGGTGGCGCCGCCCCTCCTTCTTGCTGTCAAGACCCTTAGGGAAGAAGGGAAGAAGGGAAGAAGGGAAGAAAAGGATGAAAAGGAAGGGAAGAGATGATGTGATTCTTCCTTCCTTATCACCTTGCGCCACCTCCCTTGGACCCCTTTGATGCTGGCCACCAAAAGACCTAGGAGAGAGAAGATGAGAGAAGAGAGAGAGAGAGGCTCTAGGGTTCTATCAATTGGATGCCTTGGTTTCATAACTCCATGGGGTATTTATAAGGCTACAATAGGAACCATGAGGAGGAGTTGGGTCTTGGCCTGCTAATGGATCCAAACCCGATCCATTAATGAAGAACCATTCCACTAAAGGTTCTCCATTGAACTACCTCACCAACCCCTATATTTATATATGGGCTCCACCTATTATGAGTATAATTTCTCCCCGTGTTTAAGATATCGAATGTCTGTTGATTAATTTAAATTACTAGCAATTTTAATTAATTAACCTCTAACTCCTTGATTAGTACCACTCATCCTTATCATCATGTTGGACCAAGTTCACCTGCAGGATTTAACATGATATGAGCTCATCAAGGGGGCATCATCATCCCGACTCACCAGGACACGAATTTCATCTATAATCAACGACACACCATGTAAAAAATATTATTTTCTAACTTATCGAGCCTACCGATTTAACAGAGAAAATCTCACCCATTGATAAATTAAAGAAATAAATATTAAGTATATGTGCCCGTTATTATATAGGGATTCAGCATGCACTCCATAATAAATCGAGGTCTGATCCAATTACAAAGTCAGTATAAATTGGATCACCTCTATGTCGTTCCTGCTCAATGCACACAAAGTGCACTAGTGTAATTCATTGGTCAAGATAACATGATCTTCTGTGTAACACTACATACCATGTTATCTACAATGCAAGGTATAAGACAGAAATGCATATACTAATATAAACATGCAAACAGTGATGTTGTGATTCCATTTCAAAATGTAGATGTTCACACAGAAAAGGCAAGACTTTTAGTATACATCCTAACAATAGTACGTTAGGGAAGCTTGGTCTAGGAAGTTAGGAAGGGTAAGGAGTACCCGACCTGGTCAACTTAGCTAAGTGGAACTAGCCGAAGCTACCTCGCCACATCCTAGAGTAGTTAGACCAAAGTTTTCAAAAGAGTAAATTGAAAATATTATTTCTTTAAAAGGCTTTGTTTAGGAAAGGGTTGATGGTCCAATAAGGTTATGGCCAAAGAAGGTCCTTGTGCCTCGCCAAGACCCTGAAGCCAATTATAGAATTTATTCTCAAGTTACTGATTGTTAAACTTGAATCTAACTCAAGGTCAAGCAATCTATAAAATTAAATTGGGAAAAATCATTCAAGCATCTCACAAATACCCATAAGGCAACCATACTTGTTTGTATTATGACATTTATAATGGGTTAGATTATAAGGAAAAATCAATTGATAAATATTTTCAAAATGTTTTTAGAAATCCTTAGAATATTTTCTTAAAGTCTATTTTCAAAATAATATTTAAACATAATAATTTTTAATGAATTTCATACTTGATTGGGTGCTTACCTATAAATACATTTTAAAAAATTATATATCTTTTTGAAAGTTGTTTGGCCTACACTTAGACACAAACCTTCTAGGTCAACACTAAAGTCCCTTAAGACACTTAGGTAGAGTTCCTTGTAGTTAATAAGGGTAGCCAGAAGGTGTCAGGTTTAGGGGGAGTATATATTTTTTTAATCTTTTGAAAATTATTTTTCAATAATTACTCTTTTCGAAAATTTATCACTTTCAAAATAGTTTTTACTCAAAAATTATTATGTCTTTCAAAATACTTTTCAAAAAATGAGTTTCAAAAAGTTATTATATATTTCAAAATATCATTCAAAAATATTTTTCAAAAATTACTTTAATTGCTCTTTTGATTTAGATAAACTCTAATGACACATATGAAGTTTTCTTTATAATCTACAAGAATTTCTAAGATCGTGTCAGGTTTAGGAGAAGTCTAATCCAAAGAAATTAATGTATTTCTATTTTTGATTATTTCAAAATATTTCTTAAAATTTTTGTTGTAATTCTTTTCATTTGAATCAAACCCTAAGACTCAGAGCAAGATTAACTTGTAGTCAACAAGCTTCCTAGACATGTCAGACTTAGGGGGAGTTCAAATTAAAAGAACCAATAGAAGTTTCAAAGGTACTATAGTTTCAAAAACTTCGAAATACCTCTTAATTTATTTCATTTGAATTAAACCTAAGACTCAGAGAAAGATTAACTTGTAGTCAACAAGCTTCTAGGACTGTGTCAGGTTTAGGGAGAAGTTCGAATTAAAGGAACAATTATTCTAGAAAAAAATAATATTTTCAAAAAAAATTTGTCTTTTGAATATTTTTTAAAATACTTTATCTTGAGTTTGGAAAAATCTCCAAGACACATAGGAAAGTTTTCCTTGTAGTTAACATGGTTTTCTAAGACTGTGTCAGATTGGGGAGGAATCCAATTCAAATAAATCTGTTATTTTTCAAAAATCAAAATACTTTGAAAATACTTTATCTTGATTAAAAATCTCTAAGACACATAGGAAATTTTCTTGTAGTCAACAAGTTTCCTAGGATTGTGTTAGATTTAGGGAAATTTAAATCAATAAAGTAATTATCTTTTCAAATTTTAATCAAGTACTTAGCATCTCTTAAAATATTTTCTGATAAGGTACTTGAATTTGCTAATAAAAAAAGATTTTTGAAAATTATATTTTCTTATAGAAACTTACTTACAAAAACTTAAATATTTCAAAAATTATATTGTTGGTGCAAATCTTTAACTTAAAATTTTTGTTTTTATTCTTTATTTTCTTTTTGATGTGTACAAAGGGGAGAGAGTACTTAAGTTAGATTTTTTTTATTTCTCCCAAGTTTTAAACCTAGAACCTTTAGACCTAACCTAACTTAAGATTATTGTCAAACATCAAAAGGGAGAGATTGTTGGTGTAAAGTGCATCAGTTATGAATAGTCAACCACTAGTGTTTCGATGTTTGACAATATACTAAGGTCTAGTCAAAGTGACAAAGGGTTAGCCAAACAGGACTTGATGTTTGGTAAGGTAACCCAGGTTTTATCAGTTTGACAAAGGGTTAGCCAAACAGGGTCTGATGTTTGGCAGTAACAATATACCATGGTTTAGTCAAAATGATCAAGAGCTAAGCCAAACAGGACCTGATGTTTAGTAGAGTAAACTCAAGTTTGATCAGTTTGATCAGTTTGATAAAGGGTTAGCTAAACAGGATCTGATGTTTGACAGAGTAAATAAACCCAAGGTTGGTTAGGTTGACCAAGGGATTAAACCAAACTGGACTTGAGGTTTGAGATTATACTTACGTGAAGGTTGGAAGAAGTCAAGTCAGGATTAAGATGACTAGCAAAGAACTCATTATGAATGAAGAAATCCAAGTAAGTGAAGCTAAGTGGAAGAAATCCTAGTGAGTAAAGCTAGGTAAAAGAAATCATGGTGAGTGAAGTTGGGTCCTAGTGAGTGAAGCTAGGTGGAAGAAATCTTAGTTAGTGAAGCTGGGTCCTAGTGAGTGAAGTTAGGTGGACGAAGTCCTGGTGAGTGAAGCTGGGCAAGAAGTCAGGGTCCGGGGGACTGAGCACGAAGTCCTGGTCAGGGATCGGGCAACGGGGTCTTTGCCAAGCGAGGACTATGGGAAGAAGTAGAGTTAGGTTGAGGTCAAACGCCTCGAGATCCGGGAGTCTCGGAGGTCGAGCACGAAGTCCTGGTCGAGGATCAGGCAAAAGACTTAGCCGAGCGGGGATCACGGACAGAAGTAGAAATGGGTCAAGATCGGACATCTCAAGATCCAGGTTCTTAGAGGCTGAGCAAAAGTCCAACCGTAGGTCCTGGTTGGCAAAGGTAACTTCTCCAGGGTAGAGTAGGTGAGGACGCGCTCCCTGGGAAAGGGAACAGTAGGCGTCGGTTCGACCTAGGATTTTCAGTTGAAATCCAAAGTCATAACCAATCATTAAGGCTTAAGGTTATGTGTTCTGTCTTATGTTTGTTGTCTTGCAGGTACTGGAGTTGGAGGCAAGATAGGAGAGCAAACACAGGAAAAATAAGGTCTGGGAAGAAGCTTCCTGGGCGCCTGATATGAATCAGGCGCCCAGTATGAGTGGTCGCCCTGGCTTAAGGGTGGCCTTCCCAGGCGCCCCCTAAGCCAGGCGCTTGAAGCTTCCCAGGCTCCTGGGAAGTGATGATTATCCCTATGGGAGTTTTGTTGCTATGGATGAAGTTTTGACTGCCTGTTAGACACCCCAGAGTCTTATCAGCACCCCAGAGCATAGTATAAAAAGGGGATCGACCTCACTTCAACACACCAAGTTTTCCATCTGTCTACTCATTCTGTGTGATGCAAAATCACTACGACGAAGCTCTGCGACCAAGGGGCTTCAGGAAGAAGTGCGCGGCGCTTTGGACTTCCAGAGTTGACCGAGATTTGTGTTTGGTTTGCTTTTATTTACGAGCTGTATTTAACTTATTATTTTTGTGCTTGTAATTCATACTGTAAGACAGGTATTCTCCGCCTCTAGAAAGTTTAGCAAGGAGATCACTAGTGGACTCACGCCGAGTACATAGGCTTGGACGTATGACCCTGGGGGGTTGGGAATCAAGTAAATAAATCCCGCGTGTCTACTGTTGTTTTTATTTTCTTTGTTTATTATTCCGCTACATACTAACACTTTGATAGAATGACGATCGAACAACAAAGTTCCAATGAATAAGTTCGAGTCGATATTCACCCCCCTTTATCGACCGGCACTGATCCCACATCAACTCTTTGGCCAAATTAACCAAACTTAAGTACATTGTCAAATATCAAAACCCTAGAGGCTAATTGCACCAACATTATCCACATCAATGCTAGGGGCTCCTTCAAAAACTTCATCAAGAATGGATGGCGGTGCATCATTGATGGTGATCCCACAAGTGCATGGGAACATCGTTGAGTAATAAAAAATTGATCCACAGGAACTATTAATTAAGCATTAGTCGATTTCGCAAGGCAAGTTATCTAGCTTATCGCAGGGCTTATTGTAATAAAGCTTTCTAGAAAGGAAGGACAGAGAGGGGAAGAGAAAAGAGAGAGAGAAAAGATCTTTAAGCTCTTGGGGAAAGGATGGATGAGTGGAATCTAGGATTTCGATTTCACTACAATGTTAATTAATGTCGTATGTATTGTTCATATCATAATCTCCATGTCTATGTTCTTGTAGAGATCCTATGTACCAATGTTAGCCCTGTAGAAGCACACTGAAGTGTTTCCCCCTTTGGCATCTAATGCCACTAAGTAGAATAGCTAACTTAGAGTGTCCGGTTAAAGGATTACCCTTGTCATGGAGAGCTCCTCGTCATATGTCTCTAGGTTATGCTAGATAGTTCTTAACACGGGATAGGTAAAAACCCATTAAGTCATATTAGCTAACCTCTTATAAGGGATTGACCTCCATTTTGAGGCAATGTCTGAAATATCTAGTTAATGGTTGGCCTTTGTCATAGGCTCCCTGGTCATATAATCTCAAACATTTCCTCTACGTGGCGACCAAACTCTCACAATTACATGTATCTTCCATTCAAGCATTTCAACAAATACATAGTAGCTAGCATACATATAAAACAAGCATAAGCATTTCATTGAATAAGGAAAATGCATCAATACATAGTTTATACAATATCATCACATTATAGCTACATCCTACATCTTAGATACGGAGAACTACTTCATTACAAGAAGGATACAACAAGAAGATGATAGATAAATCATCTACAACTCTAAACATAAAGAGAAGAGAGAAGAGAATGTTTATTGTAAAGGCATGGGTCTTCTTGGAGGATCTCCTTGCTCCGGAGATGGATGAATCATCAAGGAGGTGATAGCATAGCTCTAAGGTCTCCCTTAGAGGGAGGACCCTTCTCTAAGGCCCTAGGGTGAAGACCTAGCCAAAGATCCTGAGAAAAGGGAAGAAAATCCCTTTTTATAGCAGATCTTATGGGGGTGGAATGGGCCATGCCAAGGTGGCACGACTCTGTCATGCCCCTTTCGGCAGGGTGGCACCCTCCAAGGCCTAGGCTATGCCATTTAGCAAGGGCATGTCGAGCCAATTTTTCCTAAAGTACCACTATATATAACATACTGTTGAGGAAAAACTACTCCAAGACCTCGAAAAGACCGTAGGGGAGTGCTACAACTCTATATAACGTATTGTGGAGGAAAAATGGCTCCAAGACCCTAGAAATATCGTGGGAGAGTGCATGATAAAGCCCAACAATCGTAGCTATGCAGAAAATAAGGCATGACTGATGACCCATCTCAACCACTAGGGAGCCAAGGGTCGACTACTATACAACAACTCAGACCCTAGGTGAGTCGGTCGTCGCCAGTATGCAACAGTACGGAGCCAATAACTCTATCAACCCAAGGAATATGACTAACAATGGGCTCAGACCCTAGGGGAGTCGGTGATCGTCAATATACAATAGTACGGAGCCAACAGCTCTATCAACCCAAGGAATATGACTAACGACAGGCTCAGACCCTAGGAGAGTTGGTGATCGCCAGTATGAAACAATACAGAGATGATGAATGACGACCCATCTCAACTACCAGGGAGCCAAGGGTCACTAGGATGCAACAACACCAAGGCTATAATTGACGACCCGTCTCAACCACCAGGAAGCCAACGATCGCCAACATCCAACAATACCCAAATAGGGTGCATAATACTAAAAGCACATAACTTCAACCATATCAACATACGGTGCATGATACTAAATGCACCGAACTCTAACCAAATCAACATGCAGTGCATTAATTAACACACATTTACTTAAACTTCTTACTTATTATTTACTTTATCACACTCTATTTTTCTATAATTTTTATTACTTTTACTATCTCAGTTTGGAGAACTGCTCTTTATTAGTTTTCATTAATATGACATGCATTCGGAGCAAAAATGGAGCATTGGAGCAAGTTTGGAAGAGAATTCAGAGTGGTCGTGTGTCTCCCAGTGTTCAATGCAGAAATTGTCTCAACATACTCATGTTTCTTGGACCAAATTGGGGAATAAATAATGTCAAAATATAGCCAAATTTTATCCATATGACCAAGATAAGCTAAAGAACACGTCCATATCAATTTTCCTTTTTTCCATTATGTTACATGGAACGGTCGTGCTTTTTATACACGATTGTGTTGAATTCCAGACAGCATTGCGAGAACCGTCATAACTTTTTCTCAATGGAGTCATGGGTCATCCACCCATCAAATTGAAGAGGACTTCAAGACCTACAACTTTACTTCAGACTTCAACACGAAAAAACAATGTTTAGCCATGCTAAAAGGAGAGGCACGGTCGTGTCCTCCGTCTATACTGCTAATCAAAAGTAAAATGATTATAACTTTTTGCTCAGTTGGAGTCACGGGCCGTGCCACCCATCAAATTGAAGAGGACTTTAAAATCTACAATTTGCTAAAAGGGGAGATACGAACATGTGCAAACCATGTCTTGGCATGCTAAAAGGGGAGATACGATTATGCCTCTCCCAGACATGGCCATATGCCTCTAAAAGACATGGTCGTGCCTCACTCACAGGAAGATTTTTTTGCCAAGGCCATGTCTAAAAGACACAGTCATGTCTGTTGGATCATTAGTAGCTATAAAAACTTTTCATTTCTTTCCAAGAAATAAATCAAAGTAAGGTAGCAGAAAAATAGAAATCAAGACATAAGTATTTTTTATTTGATTCAGAGCCTTCATTGACTCCTACGCTATGGCTCATGGGCCTCAACTACTTTCGTTGGGAAATCCACTTAATTCCTTTCTTCAAGAAACCTTTCAATGAAAGTGAATGCATACAATGCTAGGGAGATAGTAACAAACTACTATCCCTTGTGGAATGAATGTAAGTACAGAAAACTAAAGCTTACAACAATGAAAAGATTGTAGATCATTGCGTAGGTTGTTGCAAAGCTTCTCTTTGTAGTAGCAGTGGAGATTGCATGATCAATGTATTTTGAACAAACTGTTATAGTAGTATAAGTGATGGTCTGAGTACTAACTTGAGCTCCTTATATAGGCTACGTTCGATCGACTGAAAAATCATTCAGTCGACTGAACCAATCGGTCGACTAAACCTCCTATTCAATCAACGGAACCCGTGCCTTCCTTGTATTTGTTGTTCGGTCGGCACTGTAATAAATATGTTCGGTCGACTTTTCCTGATGATCAGTCGACTAGACAAACCCGCGCCTATCAAAAATGGATTGGTCAATTGATCCTAATGATCAGTTGACTAATAGGTTTGAAATCTTCCCAATCAGGTTGGATTAGTCAGCTGATTCAGATGATCAGTCGACCGAACCTTCGGTCAACTTTGCTTAACTGATTTGTAGAAAACGATTAGTACAATAGTATCTTAAATGTTAACCATGCAAAACAGAGTTAACCATGCCTCAACAGAGTTAGTAAAACGATCAGCACCTAAGGCTGCCCCGTCGAAACACGACCTCACTACACTCTCTTCTAGGAGCTTAACTTTACTCACTTTCTAAACATCGAGTCCTCAGACCTGTTTGGACTTCAGCTGCTCAGCATTGGATTGGCTACCAAAATTTCCTCTCGATATCGGGTCCACTAGACTCATCGAGTCCGCTTAGTAGATGTCAGGTCCCTTTGACCCATCTGGACTTCCTGTCTGAGTCCATGATCTGTTGAGGCTTTTGCCTAGCCGCAACTACGACTTCACAAAGGTAGTCTTCCTACACACTTGTTAGCTTCATTAGAGAACAACACAACTTACCTTGAACCTTTGCTAACATCAAAATATAGGTTCGATTATGGTGCCCCTTGCACTAATAATGCCACTTTTGACAAAATTTACAAGACATGGTCGTGCCAAATTGGCACGGCCGTGTCTCACTTAACGAAGAATACAAGGGGACTAATTTGCCAAGGTCTTGCCTCCCCCCGTGCATTATCAGCGAAAGTCCCCAAGGTCAAGTCGTGCCAATTTGGCAGGGTAGTGCCTCCTTACGCCTAAAACACAAGGCATAGTCGTGCCTTCTAGGCATGACTGTGTCATTTGGGCATGCTTTTTGCTTATAAAACGGGATTTCCCCTTTGGAAAGAGGGATCTTGGGATTAGGGTTTAACCCCTTTTCTTGGGAAAGAGTTCTCCCCTCTATGGGAGACCTAGAGACACCATCTGTATCTCTATCGACCATCCATCCACCTCCGGAGCAAGGATTGTATCCAAGAAAATCGACGCTACATGGATAAGCATTTCTTCTCTTCTTTTTACGTTTTGAGTTGTAGAGTGTTTTATTTTTTATCCCTTGGTTGTACTTCCTTGTTTATAGAGTAGATTCTCCCGATCTAGGATGTTAGGAGTAGCTATAATGTGATGTTGATATATAAACTATGAATTTATCCATTTTCTTATTTAATGATATGCTTATTTCTTATTTTATGTGTGTTGTGCCCTCTACGTGTTTGATTAAATGTGTGTGTAGAGAATATATGTAGATGTATGAGATTGGTTACCATGTAGAGGAGGGGCTTTAGATCGTATCCCGGGGGGCCCTTGTGATAAGAGGGTACCCTTAACAATTGGACATCCAAAGCCTCATTTTGAAGTGGAGGTCGATTCTCTACAAGTGGTGAATACGTGTAGATGAACAAGGTTAGTTGCCACATAAGGAAAGTTCTTAAGATCATATACCAGGGGTCGTCACAGTTTCCTTAACAACCAATCATCTTGGGTATTTCCTTGAAAAGAAGTGCAACCCTCTGCAAGGGATTTTCTAAGTGTACTTAATGGGTTTCTCTCAATTCCATGTTAGGAAGTGATCTATATAATGTGGAGTTGTATACCCGGGGGTCTTCAGGTGACAGTTGTGTTGGTTTTGGTTATACATGGGAATCCTCTCCATGTCCCCTGATTAAAATTTTATTAATTAAAATAAATCCGGATGGAGATGAATTTCCCAAGTGACCATTTCATAATCGTACTAATCAACTTGAGTGATCGCTTGAACAAGCTTGTTGTTAAAGCAATTCAACCTCCTAGTCGATTAGCCGCGGAATAAACGATGAATAGATCACCGATTTTTATGTTTATTATCGTGGTCCATGATAATTATCAACATACATCATAACAAGATACAAGAAAAAACATAAATAAGAATTATACCTCTTGTTTACCTCACGATCTTCTATCGTATGTCCTATCCTCTTCTTGGACGTCGTGTGGGCGATGATTTTCCAAGAAACGGAGTCACTAAGGCCACCTTCTTCTCCTCTTTGACTTGCGCCGAAACCCTAGTCCTCAAGGGAGTTACCGCCGACCACCAAGAGGAAGAACTCCACCTCCTTGCTTGTGCCGACCACCCTTGCACTAGGTGAAGGAGCGCCAGCCACCAAGGAGATGATAGGAAGAAGGAGAAGAAGAAGATGAAGAAGAAAGAAGGGACTTTCTTCTTCCACAAAACCTGGCCGCAAGCCTCTCCTCCTCTTCCTTGTCGTTGGCACCAAACTCAAGAGCTAAGGTGGCGCCGCCTCCTCTCTCCACTTGTTGTTGTGCACTCAAGGAAATAGAGAAGAGAAGGATGAAGAGAAGAGGAAGAAGAGAAGAGAAGGATGAAGAGAAGAGGAAGAAGAGATGAGTTTCTTCCTTCCCTAACCCTTGCACCACCTCCCTTGCTTCACCTTAGCCGTCATCCACAAGAAAACCTAGGAGAGAGAGAGGAAGAGAGAAAAGAATAGAGAGAGTTAGGGTTGTATTGGATGGTATGCCTTGGTCTCATGACTCATGAGGTATATATAGGCTACAATAGGGACCATGAGGAGGAGTTGGGTCTTGGCCTCCTAATGGATCAAAACTCGATCCATTAATGATAATCCAATCCACTAAAGGATTATCATTGAACTACCTCACCAACCCCCAAAATTAAATATGAGCTTTATCATATTATGTGTACAAATTCTCTCCATGTTTAAGATCTCAAATGTCCATTAATCAACTAAATTACTGATAATTTAATTAATTAAAATATAACTCCATGAGTAGTACCACTCAACCTTATCATCATGTCGGACCAAGTCCACCTACAAGATTTTATATGATGAACTTTATGAGTTCCTCAAGGGGACATCATCATCCTAATGCATTAGGACACAGTTTCCTTTTATAATCAATGACACACCATGTAAATAATATTATTTCTCAATTTACCGGGCCTATCGATTTAACAAATAAATCTCGTTCACTGGTAAATCAAAGAAATAGATATTAAGTACATGCGCCCGTTATTATATCGGGATTAAGAGCATGCACACCATAATATCTGAGGTTTGATTTAATTATATAGTCAATATAAATTGAATCGCTTCTATATCAATCATGCTCAATATACACAAAGTGTACTAGTGTAATTCTATGGTCAAGATAGATTAATGCTAAATTACATTACAACCATCCCAATGGTTTGTTCAAAACAATCTCGGTTGTGAACCTCTACTTATACTCTATAAGGAATTGATCACATGATCTTCTGTGTGGCACCTCACACCATGTTATCTATAATGTAAAGTATCAGACCATATGCACACATATAATAATTATAAAATGCAAACAATGATCATGTGATTCTCATTCCAAAATATAGATGTTCATACAAAAGCTAGACTTTTAGTATACATCCTAACAAGTTGGTACCCTTAACAACCAGACTCTTTGTGTTACTTCTTCTACTTAATGGCAATGGATGCTAATAGGGGAAATACTCCGGTGCACTTTCGCGAGGTTCACACCATAATTTGGATTCCTACAAGTGCTTAAACAAGGAGATTAGGAAGTGAACAATCCATAAAATCTACTTGCATTGTAGAGAAATCGAAATATTAGATTTCATTCATAGAATCCTTCACCCAAGATCAACTCTCTCTTCTTCTCTCTCCCTTTCATTCTTGTCTATAAGCTTTCACAAAACAGCAATCGACAGCCTAAATAACTTGCTTTATGGACTCGACTAGTGGTTAATAAATAGTCTCTGTGGATTGATATATTTTTATTACTAATGACGTTTCCGTACACTTGTAGCATCATAACATGTTTTTGACGTTGTTGTGGGGGGGATTGTTCGCATTAACATTCATCGATAAACAATTTTGCTAGTCTAGATACACCTTCTTTATTTTTGTGTATAACTTGCTTTTCCATTTTTCTTCCTTTTATTTCTGCATTTTTTTCCTTGTTTCTAATTTTTCATTTTTGTTCATAATTTTTCTTATATGATCCAATGAGTGTTGACAAGAGAAATAGACCTTTGAGTGAATTTGTGAGATCCATGTCTGCAAGATTTTTATCTCTTATTGTGAAATCTCAGATTGAAGTCGTCAACTTCCAACTTGACCCAGAGTTAATCACGATAATACAAGGTCACAAATTTGGAGGAGGAATTTCAAAAAGCCCTTACCTCCTTCACCTAGAGATATTTTTAGAATACTACAATATGGGGACTTGTGAAGGAGTCTTAGTAGATATAGTTCAATTGATAGTGTTTCCCTTCAGTATCAAAGACAAAGCAAGGACTTAGTTTTATTTTCTCCCTCCATAAAGCATAAAAAGATGGGAATAACTAGAGCAAAGATTTCTGAATCATTTCTTCCCAACTAGTAGGATAGTATATATGAGGGATAGAATCATCAATTTTGCCCAAGAAGAAGGAGAACCAATCTTTGATGCATGAGAAAAGTGTAAGGGTTTAAAATGACAGTGCTCTCATAATGTTTTGGAAAAATAACTGACAGTGCACATATTCTATATGAGGATGTCTTTCTCAGATAGTCATTATTGAATTCTACTGGATGATATTCCTTGATGAACAAAAATTTGGATAAAGTATTGAAATTAATTGAGAATATTGAATCTCTTGGTGATGTAGATTGCAATGTTAATAGTGCCATCTCGAAATTTAAAAAGAATAAATGTATAAAATATATTTTCAAAGTGAAACAAATTTGACCCAAATGAAAGAAAAAACATCTTTTAGATTGCATACATTTTTTACATAAATTGGGTCAAGAGTTAGATAAACAATAATGACCGATGATTATTTACAGAAATAGATACATATATATAAAAGATGATTCATGAGGTAAATGCCTTAATTTGAACATCAAAGTATATGATTTCACATATATGATATCAAGACAAACTACATCAAACCCACTCATCAAGACAACCCCAACATATGTGAGTCTACGGGCAGTACATCGCACAAATAGCCCCACCACATACGACTTTATCAAGGTTGCAACCCACTCAAAACATAGCCCCAACAAATGAGCAAGACATCACACAAGCAACCCTTATATATGTGCATTACATACACAAGACAAGGCCCAAGACACGGGACATCATTCAACTACAAAACGACACAATTACACATACAACTACACATTACTAGCACCAAGACACATGCTATCTTACTGAAAGATCCACAAAGCGATAGACATAAATTTGCACGTTACGGAACACTCCATCCACGTTTGTAGGCCCTCATTCAAACTTGCATTTGTTCTGGGTTGCCCATATATAATAGGTTGTGCTTGAAACACCAAGATACCAAGCTTTAGCCTTGAGATCCACAACTTTGTATCATTGTCGCATCCTATTGAGAAGCTCCTCTACTATTTTGAAGTTAAATCTGATTGTTTGAATAAGATGTAGAGTGGATTTATTTACGCCATCACGGGCTTTAATTTCCACGTGGAATGAAGTAGTTCATATTGCTTGATTCATCTTAACGCAATAATAATAATAAATTAATTAATAGAAGATATCAATATCTAAGAGGCAAATTGGCAAATTAAATACAATTTCGTAGTAATTGGACATAAATTTTCTGGTATAAAATGGCGAGCGAATCATAGTCCATTCTGGACTAATCAAGCCTAGATAAAAAAAAATAAAAATTATAATAATTTATCATGCGATGCTTGATCTATGGAACATAGTTTTTCTGTCCGGCCCAATGCAACGGTATGAGATAGGATAGTACACTCATACATTCAGGGTTTGATTCCCAAACAAATAATATTATGTCCACGTGCTCAAATTATTGGGACTGTTTGGTTACAATGTTAAAAGCCATTGCGTTTTTAAATTTATCCGGTGGAAGGATTAGGAAAGACGGGCCGACCTCTAAAACTAATCGGACGAAAGTCGGAATATCCGAATTAATAAAAAAAGAAAATTGAACATAATTTTTCTAAAAATTTATTCTAAAGATTAAAATTCAAAATCTTTTCCAGTGCTCGCTTGTTTGGTCGCATTAAAGTTAATGCGTAGAAATTTGTCATTTGATAGCATGAGTTCGAATTTTGGATAGTGAAGGCATAATTTTTTAAGGGAGACTTATTAAAAACTCTCTAATCAGAAAAACTTTTTCGTGTCCGTTCCCTTGGCAAGGGAACCATAGTTTATACTCCCTAAATTTTTTTTAACTCCCTAAAACATAAATTTATCAATCTACCCTTATTAAATGTTATCCCTCTCTCCATTAACTTCTCCTCCATTTCTTCACGACGCATAAAAAAACCCTAACCAGCGCCATCCCACCATTTTCGTCTTCCTCATTTCCCTCTTCTCCATTTCTTCCCTACAGAATCTCCATCTTAAACAAACCCAAATCTAGGAAATCAATGGCTCGATCATTTCCCTCTTCTCCATTTCTTCCCGTTACAATCTCCATCCTAAACAAATCCTAACCAGTGAAATCCATCGCTCCACCTATCCACGCCGACGAGGAGACTGAAGTAAGATCATATCCATCGAGATCCATCGATCGGGAGTAGCGAGATATCAACCGAGAGTATAACAACCGATGAGGAAACTGAAGCAAGCGTCGCCGTCGAAGACAGAGTCGAAGACACATAATCACCTTAAAAAATAGTAATTTTTTTAATTTTTATAGTCTTTTTTAATCTATTAGTCGTATTTTGTTTGCTTGAATTTTCACATATCTTATTATTTATTTATTATTGGTTTTTGGTCGGATTTTTTGAGATGGAGGTGAAATCTTGAGATAGCGCGTGTAGGCTTGATCGCTTATGCTTGCTCCTCCAACTCCAACTACTACAGGAAAGAATCCACCTCCATCTCAAAAATTCATTTAATTAATCGTATCTTCCTCTTTTGGAAGTTAGAATTCCTGAGAAAGTATATTGTGTTTCACTCCCTGAAGATAATTTTCTAATATTTGAATATAAATAAAGGCCAATAATATTTGAATAAGTATATTATTCCTCATTTATGCTGTGTTATGAAATTAAATATAATTTGTTAAATTTTTTTAAATTGATATCGTATTATGATTGATTATGAAATTGTATAGTCTTTTCCAATGTAATTTCTCAATCACTCAGGTGACACAGATTTTGTTCAGTTTCTTAGAGAAATGGAATCTGGATCTTCAAATTTTTCATTTCTGGGTAGTTACAAGTATAAAAAAGACCTCTATATGATTTCAATTTTTAATGGCTTCAGTCTAATGGAGCTGTTTCTTAATCTTGGAAGAAAATGTGAGGAGATTGTTCCACAAAATGTGCTTTTGCAATATCTTGCACCACATCAAAATATGTATGCGACATTGCATGAAGATGATGATGTCCGGATTATGACACATCTTTACACATCTATGAGATTGACAATAATTAATATGAGAGCAGTGGAAAAAGATCACATGAGCTTCCACACCCTCGAGAGGTAAAAAATTTCTACCTTGATTTTTTTTTCACATGTAGATATTAATGATGATAAAATTTATTTTTTTTATTTGCTTGATATGTCATTGTAGAGTACAATTATTAATGATTGTTTAGTTATTTATCATTTTTATCATATGTTTCATGGAAATATATTGTGGGTGTGCTTGCTTCTTGTGAATCTTGAACATATGTAAATTTTAGTTGGGAAGACAATGTGTAACACCCAATAATTTTCGTGAATTATTAGGAATTTTTCTGAATTTTCTAGCATTTTTTCGAATTAAAAAAAAAGGGGGTCGGACGGGGGGTTTGATCCCGCGACCACAGGGTAAAGCAAACTCTTAAGTGAGTTGGGGTAACCAGTAGGGCAAGGATATCAAGCACAAAAAAGGATGAAGCAAATTAATGTTATAATCGAGTAAGCCCTTTTCATGAGGAGGTGTTTCAACTTTCACTTAAGTTGCGATTAATCCCCTCTTTGGGTGATTAGGGTTGGCGCAAACAGGGAGCAAGAGGGGCTGCGAAAACTGGGAGAAAGCAAGGATTTTCTTCCTCCTTCTTCTTCTTCCTCTTGAGTAGAGAACCTAGGGTTCCTTCCCTAGGGCCAAGGAGTAAAGTTTCTTGCAAGGAAGAGAAAAGGAGTCCTACGCTAGGGTTTTCCCTATACTTAGTAAGTTTTCTTCAAACAAAGGGTAAGTAAATCACTCACCTGCAATAGAAGTAGTTTCGTATGTAGATTTTCGTTGTAGAACCGTAATTTTGTGATCTAAGTGCATACTTTGAGAATATTATCTTATTGTGTGATTTAAGTTTCTAAAGAATATATGTTCTTATCATAGAACTTGAATTTGAGTAGGTTTGTATGTGTGATCTAAGTATGATAAGACCAAGTTCATGAAAAGTCCCAAAAATGAGTTTTGGGTTAAGGGCACGCAAGGTGCTCGATGAAAGTTCCAAGTAAGAAAGGTAAAGATTGTAGTGCAAAATTTATGCAAAAAGAAAGATAGCTTGGTAAGTATAAGCATATTGAGTAAGAAAGTATTTTACTTTTATAAAGTGACATGTACCGGACAAATGAGAGGCCCACAGAAAGTTAGAAGGAAGCTCTAATAGGGTGCGGCGGTTAGCTTCCCCAAAACCTATTAGGGATGCGCGCATTGGTACATTGATACCATGGTACAGTGTCAAGGCCTGAGAAAGTTGATTATTATTTTGAAGTATATGAGTATATGTAAGTGTTTCAATTTTCTTAAGTGCATGTTTTTGTTATGTATGTTAACATGGTTATGTTACAAGCATGTTAAAGAGCAAGAGCAAAGAAGTTAATGTTTTAAAGTATGAAAATGTATAAGTATCAAGTCTCAAAAGAAAGCATGAGCATGTTAAGTTTGCAAGTGTTTTGATGCAAGTAAATGTTTTCAAGCATGATTTAGCATAATAAGTGTATGAAAGTTCCCATGTGCAAATATTTCCAAGTGCATGTATATTGAAGCAAGCATTCTTTAAAATGAGCATGTTTATTATCGATAACATGGATTTGTGAGTTAGGATTTACTTACTAAGCAATTCGCTTATTAGTTGCATTTCCTTCTATTGCAGATAAAGAAAAAGAAAAAACATAAGCTATGGAGGCGAACGGGACTTGCATTGATGTTCAGTGGCGGCGGAACCGTGGAAGAGATCTTTGGGATAAGTCTTAGAGGCATTTTGATTTATAGAAACTCATGGTTGATGTTTTGGATTGGTAGGATGTGATCACCTTATTTAAACTTTACATGGAGTCAAAGTTGGGTACAAAGTTAGTAGAGATTGCATGTGTTTTGATAAGTTTGTTAAATTTCGTAGAAATCCTAATTTCAAGTTATTGGATTCGGTTTGAGTTGTTAAGATGCTTATAAAACTAGTATGGAGTTTAGATTTGGAGTTGTTTCATTATATGCATTGGAAGTGTGTGAATGGTGGACCCTTGAAAGGAGTTCCCAGGTCTGAAACTGCAGTTTTCAAGCGTGCCAGTCGACTGGTTCAGATACCAGTCGACTGCCCTATCGAACGAACCTTCTGTTCGATGCACCAGTCGACTGCCAGTCGACTGGTGCCGGGCACAGAAAGTTTCTGTGGCTGACACCAGTCGACTGGCTATCTAGCAGTCGACTGGTATCATTGAAAAGAAAGTGTTGTAGGGAAGATGGTTAGTGCTTCAATTTTACAACTAAGAGGTCTAGGGGTCAAATCCTTGCAAAGCAAATAAAATGAAAGTTTTTTTTTTAAAAAAAAATTCAGAGCAAGTTAAGGGAAGTTTGTAACCTAAGGCTAAGAATAAGATAAAGTTAAGATTAAGTAAAAGTGACGTCCACTTTAAGGGAGAGAAGTTAAGGGGTCATCACAGAGTGGTATCAGAGCAAAAGGTTCCACCCCTCCGCCACACTGACATCAAGCATCAATCCTGCCGCCTGCCAAGTAAGAAGTTCATATGTTGTAGTTTTTGTATACTTTTCATTATTGATTGCTAGTATCAGTAAGTGAAAGATGATAAGGAAGTATGTTAGTATTATTATATGCTATTATGTGCATGATCAGTATATGCTATATGAGTAAGATGACATGATATGAGTATGATGATATGAGAATGATGATAGTGAAGTAATGTAATGTCCTTAGTGAAGTAATATCATTATTCTCTTTATGAGATAATAGTAAGAGAATGGCAAGTTGACGTCCTAGAAAGGCTCAAAACGAGGAGCGAGCTTCTAGAGGGTAAAAGGCAGAGTCAGTACCACCACCAAATCTCTTAGAGGTGGTGGCGCAGTTACAGAAATAGTTAACAGAACAACAACAAGTTATTACCACCTTAATGGCTAACCAGCAGGCTGCTCCCATTACTCCGCCGGTGGAGAATATAGTAGCACCAATTGTGACCGAAGATCCATCGGTTACATCTGTAGTCCCGGCAAGGGGGGTACGACAAGAAGTATACCTCATCTAGTGGCAGATATTGAAGCCAGGGAACTTCTCATGCACAACCGAACCATGGGATGCTCAAGCATGGTTCAAGTCTTTAGAAAGCATAGTAGAGCTACTGGACTGGCCTGAAGTAGAGAAGATAAAGTGTGTATTTTTCTGCCTTACGGGAGATGCTAGAATATAGTAGGAGAGAGTCAAGGCCAAGAGAAATGTCAGCCAGATGACATGGGTCGACTTTAAGACTGAGTTCTTCGAAGAATACTTTCACATGCGAGTAACCAACAAGCACTATGATGAATTCATGGAGTCCAGACAAGGAGAACTATCCATGGATGAAGCAGTGAAGATGTTTAAGCGTTTAGCTCATCTGTGCCCAGAGCTAGTTAGCACTGAAAAAGAAAGAGTCAGGCTAATGTTGAAAATGTGAAGGCCTGAGATAGTGTTAAATGTGGCCAGCGGTGTTAAGAGGCCGCAACCCTCCGAAGAACTGATAAGTAGTGCTTTGATCACTGAGCACTACTTAAACAATACAAAGGCCACCAGAAATGTTGAACGATGAAGTTCTTAACAACCTTACCTTCGGGAGAGGTCATGGCATCTACTCAGTGGCTACGAGCTGTATTAATTTAAATTTCCAACCAAGAGCTCTATAGTGATTTAGTAGTCCTTGAGATGAAGGATTTCGATCATTTTAGGGATGGATTTCTTGAGCAAGTATAGTGCTTCTAATGAATGCCGCAAAAGAAAAGTCAAGTTCACACCAGAAGCAGAACCTCCATTTGAGTTTATTGGAGACCCAAAGAGAAAGACAAAAAGGTTATTATCTACCTTACAAACTCAAAGAATGTTAGATAATGGATGTTCTGGTTATTAGCGCATATAGTAGATGCAAGACAAAGAGAAGAGTTAAAGTAAAAAGAGGTACGGGTAGTCTGTGACTATCCGGAGGTGTTTCCTGAAGAGTTACCAGGACTCCCTCCCAATCGAGAAATTGAATTTGAAATTAAGTTGGTTCCAGGAACCAACCCAATTTCAAAGGCACCTTATCGCATGACACCAGCAGAATTGAAAGAGTTGCAAGAACAGTTACAAGAGCTGCTCGACAAGGGTTTCATCCACCCTAGTCATTCACCCTGGGGAGCTCCTGTGTTGTTAGTCAAGAAGAAAGATGGATCCATGTGAATGTGCATAGATTATCGAGCCTTGAATAAGGTAACCATCAAGAACAGATATCTCATGCCAAGGATAGATGATTTATTCGATCAGTTGAAGGGAGCCACAGTGTTCTTCAAAATAGATCTGCGATCAGGTTACCATCAACTCAAAGTGAAGGAGAGTGATGTGCCAAGGACTGCTTTCAGTACAAGATATGGGCACTACGAGTTTGTGGTCATGCCCTTTGGAGTGACAAACGCCCCTGCGACGTTTATGGATCTAATGAATAGAGTGTTCAAGGACTTTCTTAACAAGTTCGTCATTGTCTTCATTGATGATATCCTAGTGTATTCAAAGACTCAGGAAGAACATGAAGAACACCTGAAGATAGTGTTGCAGACCTTACACTAGAGGGAGTTGTATGCCAAATTCTCAAAGTGTGAGTTTTGGCTTGACCAGGTGGCATTTCTAGGCCACATCATTTCCAAAGAAGGCATTATGGTAGACCCAGCCAAGATTGAAGCAGTTAGTAACTGGAGTCGACCAACGAATGCTAGTGAGATCAGAAGTTTTCTGGGTTTAGCAGGGTACTACAGAAGGTTTGTAGAGGACTTTTCAAAGATAGCTTCTCCACTTACAGCCCTTACCAGAAAGAATAAGAAGTATGAGTGGACTGAAGACTGTGAGAAGAGTTTTCTTGAGTTGAAGAAGAGACTGACAAGTGCTCCTATTCTTACAATACCCGAAGGTGATAAGAGCTTTGATATATACAGTGATGCATCAAAGCTAGGACTTGGAGCCGTACTTATGCAAGAAGGCAAAGTCATAGCTTATGCTTCCAGGCAACTCAAGGATTATGAAAAGAATTACCCCACTCATGATCTGGAGTTGGCAGTTGTAGTCTTCGCTCTAAAAATATAGAGACATTACCTGTATGGAGTACAGTGCAAGATTTATACAGATCACCAGAGTATGAAATATTTCTTCACTCAGAAAGACCTCAATATGAGACAGCGAAGGTGGCTTGAGTTAGTGAAGGATTATGACTGTGAGATCCTTTACCACCCTGGTAAGGCAAATAAAGTAGTAGATGCACTAAGTAGAAAGACGTGTGCCACTTTGATGTCCTTGTCATCATTATCACCACCATTACAGAAGGAAATAGTAGATTATGGAGTTGAGATCATTTATGGGCAGTTAGCTCTATTGACACTAGAGTCAACCTTGCTTGAAGATATACAGAAAGAGCAAGCTGAGGATTCTGATATCCAAAGAATCAAGCAAGAGATACAAGAAGGAGAAAGTAAAGAGTTTAGAGTATCTGACAGTGGGATACTCTATTATGGTGACCGTTTATGTGTCCCTAATAGTGAAGAGCTGAGAAAGAAGATTCTTGAAGAAGCCCATAGAACTCCCTACTCAATGCACCCTAGTTCCACTAAGATGTACCAGGACTTAAAAAGAAGATTTTGGTGGTCTGGAATGAAAAGAGACATAGCCAAGTATGTTAGCACTTGCCTGACATGTCAGAGAGTTAAAGCAGAATACCAGAGACCAGGAGGTATCCTACAACCCATTCAGATTCCAGAGTGGAAATGGAAAGACAGCCATGGATTTCATAGTTGGTCTACCAAAGACAACTAATAGCTATGACGCTATTTGGGTAATAGTAGACAGATTGACCAAGTCTGTCCACTTCTTGGCAATCAAAGTGTTTTATTCGATTGAAAGATTAGCCCAGCTATATGTACAGGAAGTGATCCGATTACACGGAGTCCCGAAGACCATTATCTCTGATAGAGATGGTCGTTTCACTTCACACTTTTAGGAGTGCGTACAAACAGCGCTAGGCACCAAACTGAAGTTTAGCACAGCTTTCCATCCCCAGACTGATGGACAGACAGAGAGAGTGAATCAAATTCTAGAAGATATGCTCAGAGCTTGTGCATTAGATTTCAAAGGCAGTTGGTGCAAATATTTATGTTTAGCTGAGTTTGCCTACAACAACAGTTACCAAGCCACTATAGGTATGACACCCTATGAAGCTCTTTATGGTAGGAAGTGTAGATCTCCCTTCTGTTGGTATGAAGGCAGTGAGAAGAAAGAAATGGGGTCTCAGACTGACCTTATAGATGATACCACAGAAGCTATAAAGAGCATCCACCAGAGAATAGAAGCTGCTCAGAGTAAGTAGAAGAGTTATGCCGATGTACGTCGTAGACCATTAGAGTTTGAAGTTGGGGATATAGTTTTCCTCAAAGTAGATCCTATGAAGGGTGTAATGAGATTCGGCAAGAAAGGCAGGCTAAGTCCTTGATACATAGGACCCTACCTAATGACGAAAAGAGTTGGCAAAGTAGCTTATGAGTTGGAGCTACCTTGAGAGATGTCCGCAATACACAATGTGTTCCATGTCTCAATACTAATGAAGCATATCCCAAATGCCAACCAAGTGATTGAGCCACAGATGGTACAAGTTCAAGAAGATCTCAGTTATGAAAGTCGACCTATTCAGATAATAGATCGAGCAGATAAGAAGCTGAGGAACAAAGTGGTACCACTAGTAAAAGTCTTATGGCTGAATCAGAAGTATGAAGAGGCAACCTGGGAATTAGAAGATAGCATGAGGCAAAGGTATCCAGAGTTATTCTAAGTTCGAGGACGAACTTTTTATAAGGTAGGGAGGATTGTAACACCCAATAATTTTCGTGAATTATTAGGAATTTTCTGAATTTTCTAGCATTTTTTCGAATTAAAATAAAAAAAAGGGTCGGGCGGGGTTTGATCCCGCGACCACAGGGCAAAGTAAGCCCTTAAGTGAGTTGGGGTAACCAGCAGGGCAAGGATATCAAGCACAAAAAAGGATGAAGCAAATTAATGTTATAGTCGAGTAAGCCCTTTTCATGAGGAGGTGTTTCAACTTCCACTTAAGTTGCGATTAATCCCCTCTTTGGGTGATTAGGGTCGGCGCAAACAGGGAGCAAGAGGGGCTGCGAAAACTGGGAGAAAGCAAGGATTTTCTTCCTCCTCCTTCTTCTTCCTCTTGAGTAGAGAACCTAGGGTTCCTTCCCTAGGGCCAAGGAGTGAAGTTTCTTGCAAGGAAGAGAAAAGGAGTCCTACGCTAGGGTTTTCCATATACTTACTGAGTTTTCTTCAAACAAAGGGTAAGTAAATCACTCACCTGCAATAGAAGTAGTTTCGTATGTAGATTCTCGTTGTAGAACCGTAATTTTGTGATCTAACTGCATACTTTGAGAATATTGTCTTATTGTGTGATTTAAGTTTCTAAAGAATATATGTTCTTATCATAGAACTTGAATTTGAGTAGGTTTGTATGTGTGATCTAAGTATGATAAGACCAAGTTCTTGAAAAGTCCCAAAAATGAGTTTTAGGTTAAGGGCACGCAAGGTGCTCGATGAAAGTTCCAAGTAAGAAAGGTAAAGTTTGTAGTGCAAAATTTATGCAAAAAGAAAGATAGCTTGGTAAGTATAAGCATATTGAGTAAGAAAGTATTTTACTTTTGTAAAGTGACATGTACCGGGCAAATGAGAGGCCCACAGAAAGTTAGAAGGAAGCTCTAATAGGGTGTGGCGGTTAGCTTCCCCGAAACCTATTAGGGATGCGCGCATTGGTACATTGATACCATGGTACAGTGTCAAGGCCTGAGAAAGTTGATTATTATTTTGAAGTATATGAGTATATGTAAGTGTTTCAATTTTCTTAAGTGCATGTTTTTGTTATGTATGTTAACATGGTTATGTTACAAGCATGTTAAAGAGCAAGAGCAAAGAAGTTAATGTTTTAAAGTATGAAAATGTATAAGTATCAAGTCTCAAAAGAAAGCATGAGCATGTTAAGTTTGCAAGTGTTTTGATGCAAGTAAATGTTTTCAAGCATGATTTAGCATAATAAGTGTATGAAAGTTCCCAAGTGCAAATATTTCCAAGTGCATGTATATTGAAGCAAGCATTCTTTAAAATGAGCATGTTTATTATCGATAACATGGATTTGTGAGTTAGGATTTACTTACTATGCAATTCGCTTATTAGTTGCATTTCCTTCTATTGCAGATAAAGAAAAAGAAAAAGCATAAGCTAAGGAGGCGAACGGGACTTGTATTGATGTTCAGTGACGGCGGAACCATGGAAGAGATCTTTGGGATAAGTCTTAGAGGCATTTTGATTTATAGAAACTCATGGTTGATGTTTTGGATTGGTAGGATGTGATCACCTTATTTAAACTTTACATGGAGTCAATGTTGGGTACAAAGTTAGTAGAGATTGCATGTGTTTTGATAAGTTTGTTAAATTTCGTAGAAATCCTAATTTCAAGTTATTGGATTCAGTTTGAGTTGTTAAGATGCTTATAAAACTAGTATAGAGTTTAAATTTGGAGTTGTTTCATTATATGCATTGGAAGTGTGTGAATGGTGGACCCTTGAAAGGAGTTCCCAGGTCTGAAACTGCAGTTTTCAAGCGTGCCAGTCGACTGGTTCAGATACCAGTCGACTGCCCTATCGAACAGAACCTTCTGTTCGATGCACCAGTCGACTGCCAAGAGGCCAGTCGACTGGTGCCGGGCACAGAAAGTTTCTGTGGCTGACACCAGTCGACTGGCTATCTATCAGTCGACTGGTATCATTGAAAAGAAAGTGTTGTAGGGCAGATGGTTAGTGCTTCAATTTTACAACTAAGAGGTCTAGGGGTCAAATCCTTGCAAAGCAAATAAAATGAAAGTTTTTTTTAAAAAGAAAAAAATTCAGAGCAAGTTAAGGAAAGTCAAGTAGTTGTAACCTAAGGCTAAGAATAAGATAAAATTAAGGTTATGTAAAAATGACGTCCGCTTTAAGGGAGAGAAGTTAAGGGGCCGTCACACAATGGATGATTTAAGCTTTTAAATAGATCGTGATTATATTTCATTTGCATTGTATTAATAATTTATTAAAAGGTTAAAAATGGGATATCAACAACTTATTCACTATTTAAAATAGTTGTGTATATATACATAAAGTACTCTCCCAAAGGTTAAATCATTCCAAGCTAGAAAATGATGTCATATTATTTAGATTTCATACGCATCCTCAATTTTATATTATATATTTAATTTTGTTGATAAGTCTTTGATAATTATTTAGGTAAAGTATTCTCCCAAAGGTTAAGTCTTTAATTTTGGTGTATGGATAGTAGGTTAATTATAATTATTTTATGCTTACAATGATATTATACTCATTGTTAAGTTGATAAGGTTTGAAACTGAAGAAGAGATACAGACTAATAATGATGGTCATCTTGAAGTGGGTTTGGTAAGAAATTCCATAGATGCTTGGAGTCATTGTATCCGTGGAGAGGGCCAGATATTCAAGGATGCTACAGAATTTTGAAAATGTGCTAAAAATTATGCAGTTATTATGAGACGATCGTTTTTCTATAAAAAGAATGATAATAAGAAGGTTATTCTTATCTGTAGCGAAAGCAATTGTTCTTGGAGAATATATGCTTCAAGACATAAAACTGACAAACTTTTTGGCATTAGAAAATGTAATCTAATACATACTTGTGGAGATAACAATCTTCATAGTAGAGGGCATCCTAAAGCTGATGCTGCCTAGGTTTCCAATGTTGTGATGGATAAATTGAGGGGAGAGCCCACGTATCGACCATGCACAATGTTGAAAGATATTCATAGAGATTATGAGGTCGAGCTTAATTACAACAGAGTTTGGAAAGGGAAGGAATTGGCAATGCATGACATTCATGGTGCAGAGGAGGGGTCTTATGATAGATTACGATGGTATTGTAGTGATATCAAAGAAACTAATCCTGGAAGTTTTCTCGAGTGTGAAATTGATGATTGTGGTAATAAATTTAAACGGTTATTCATTTGCTTCAATGCATGTGCAATTGGTTTTATCAATGGATGTAGACCCTTGGTTTTCTTAGATGGCACTCACATAAAGAATAAATACAAATGATGCATTTTGGTTGCTGTGGCAAAGGATGCTAATGATGATCTTTTCACATTAGCATATTCAGTTGTAGATGCTAAAAATGATAATAATTGGGGATGATTTTGTTTCCAACTTAGAAATGCCCTGCTTTCACATTCCTATATTGGGTTCCATGAGTTCACCTTTTTTCTGATAGAGAACCTGGGATAATCAAGGCTATTCAGATAATATTCCCAGATAGTCATCATGCCTACTATTTGAGGCATTTGGTAGACAATTTCGTGAAATAGGTGTGGCTAATGGCATATTTGTGTTAGGAAACATTGTTTTTTTGAATAATACTAGTTTATGTACTTTTTTTTTGTTATTTGAATGTAGGTCATGCGAAGGTACCCACTTCATAACAAAAATATTGGCCATTTATTTTCAAAAAAGCTGCATATGCCCTATCGACACAAGAGTTTCAAGAATATGTTTACATGATAGTAGGGTCAATGCCACTTGCCAAAGACTTTATAGTATCTTCATGTCCAGAAAGTTGGGCAAATGCATATTTTCTAGGAAATCGGTGGGGTGTCATGAATAATAACATAGCTGAGTCTTGGAATAATTGGGTTAAAGCAGCACGATTTCTTCCTATCGTGGCCATGGTCGATCACATACGGATTAAAATTATGGATATGATGCACAGACGACGTGAAGCAACAATGGAGATGGTTAAAAGAGTGAGTCCATCAAAGGAGAATGCTCTTGCAAAAACATATGATGAATCTCGTAGTTTGATAGTGCGCAAGGCATGTGGTTGGAGTTTTGAAGTTGTGGATGGGAATAATCATTTGTTGTTGATTTGTCTGCTCGGACTTGTTCGTGCAAAGCATGGCAGATTAATAGGTTTCTATGCAAACATGCATGTTCAACAATAGAGTCAAAGTCATTATCATTATATGATTTCTGTGACAAGTACTTTAAAATAGAGTTGTATCGTGAAAGCTACAAAGGAATCCTAAATTCGATCCCTACATGTCACATGTCTGAGTACAATCCCGAGCAGCCATTTGTAATCAATGCTCTCGTTGTTCGAAGCCAACCAAACAGAAGAAGAACTCAAAGGATACCTTCGCAAGTCGAAAAACGTGTGACAAAGTGTGGTCAGTGTCATGGGCGAGGTCATAACCGACGCAGTTGCAAAGAAGCCATTAACTAACTCTACTTTTATTTTGTGAAAATAGTATGGAACTGTATGATTTACAAGTAAAATATTGTATTCTGAAATTTCTTTTAATGAGCATGTACTCATATATTTTATCTCTAATACATTTTCCAATTTACAGGAAAAAGAGGATGATAGAACAAACAAGAAGTAAGGATGTATCTAAGAGAAGGAGTACTCGATCCAGTGGAATTATTCAGGACGTGTTCTTAATGTAATGGTCCTTTTATATTATGTTAAGTTTGTGATGTTTATGTACCGGGAACTATTTATGTAATGTGGGCATGATACTAGTTGATGTTTAAGCTTGGTGTGATATCTGTATTTTATAGTTTTGGTAAGTGACTCGTATTTGTTGTTGTTGTTGTGTTAGTTCAGTTATGAAACTGAATCTTAGTTCAGTTATGAAACTGAATGTTATGATTTGTGTACTCTTTATGTGCATGCCATTTATGGGATATACAAAGGAGATGCTGTCAGAATTTTACACTTAAATTTCATTAAATCATACTAAATATAAACCAACGGAAACTTAAATTATATACGAAGGATATGTTGGTTGGGGTGGACCGGCTAGAGGGGGGTGAATAGACGGTTATGAAAAATAATGGAGATAGCACTCATCTAAAAAAACTTGGTTGCAACTAGAATGTTGATTCCAAGGCGGTTAAGGCTCAAGCAGAACTCCTTCAGGTGGAGAAACCTTTACAGTTGTAGCACTGAATACTTAGAGAGGTTACAATTAAATTGATGCCTTTAATTCTAAATTTTAAGCCTATTTATAGCATAAGAGAATAAATCTGTATTGTTGATTGTTGAGGAATTTTCTCTTGGCCGTTGATCCATGGATGTAATCTGGATGGTTGATCTTGGATGGGATTAACCTGCATCCATTGGATTTGAATAAAGGATAAGTCTTTATCCTTTATGAGATAAAGGAATTTTTATATTCTGCTCGAGATTGCTATTGTAATCTCCAAGAAATAATATCAGCAAAAGCAAATTGTCTCTGACCTTTATCCCAACTGGTAAGCTTGGCCGCCTCTGCTCTCGAGGTCTTGGGTTCAATTCCTCTTAGTAACAATTTAATCTTTCTTTTTCGGACGACTAGTCTTTTGGTTCTTCGTCTTCTGGATGATTTCCGGCCAACCGGAGTTAGGCTCACCTAAACCCGACTCCGGCCTTTCGCCCCTCGAGCGTCCTTCCTCCCGGCTTCTCGTCCCTTGGACACCGCACGAGTCCTTCTCGCTCCACCGGCGTACTCTTCCGCAGCTTCCGCGTCCCTCGGATTGTACCGAGCCCGTCGGCTCACTTTCCCGTACAATCCTTCTCGTCCGCTACGTCTTACGCTCGACTTCCTCCGTACCTAAGCTCCAAACATACCAGGACCTAACTTAACCTAGTTGATCATATCAAAACTTACCAGGGCACCAACAATCTCCCCCTTTTTGATGTGCATCAACCCAGGTTCAGTTAGGGTTAAACCAAATAAGTAAAAAATAGTAAAATTAAATAAACAGGTTGAGCATGAAAAAGTTGTTTCAATGCAAATCTACAATCTCCCCCTGTACACTAGCCTACTCTCCCCCTTTGATCACAGCAAAAACCGGGGACTAATAAACTGGGGACGAAAAAGTTAGCATATTGAAAAAATTGAAGTGTTTAACTAAAGCTTAAAAAAAATTAGTTTTCAAAAATAGCATTTTCAAGAATTTTTCAAATTAAAGAAAATATAATTTCATTAAATTTTTTTTAATTCTAAATGGACTTAAAAAAATTCGGAAATAACTTTGACAAAGTCAACATTTGATTTATAAATCTAAAAAAAATTGGATCTAGTCAAACTCTTTTTCTTAAAATTTAAAAATATGGTTTCATCTAAAAAATCATAAAAATTCGAAGAGTGTTTGAAAATTTTCAAAAAGTTTCAAGTGTATAGCCAACTTTCCTTAAGTAACAAAAAGTTATACTAAATTTAAAAAAATGACACAATAAAAATTATTAGTCAATATCTGCAACAAAAATTAATTTAAGACAGATTTAGGAATCCAAAATAGGTTACTATCAACCGGGTTAGTTAAAAATTTAGGGGGCACATAATTTCTTGGTATTTTCCTAAGTTGGACCTTGTGATTCTTAAGATACCAGTTCAACCCCTCAGGATAATGATTCTTTTTCTGTCGTAGGCATGTAATATCAAATTCCAATTTCTTAACTAGATTTTCTAGATTTTTATTTTTATTTTTTAAGTTATCGAACATACTTAATGGACATGATGTAGATAACTCCTTTTTCAACCTCAATATCTTTCTCCTCTTTTTGCATAAACTATTCAAAACAGATTTTAAAACAGAAAAAAGTTTGTCGGGAGGTAATTTACATACCTCACTTATCATGTCGTCGTATTTGTTGCTTAGTGGTTCCTCGTCGCTGTTGCTTTCGTCGGACGACTCTCCCCCTTTATTGATACTCATCTCCGATGAGCTCTCTTCGTCGTCCTCCTCTTGATGGCTCGCTATCAGGGCAAGTCCAACATACTTCTCGATTTCTGACTCGTCAGAAGATGTGTCATCCCATGTCTCTTTCAGCGCTTTCTTTTTCTTCAGCTGATTTTCCTTCTTCTTGTTCATTAATTTGGGACAGTTGTCTTTAATGTAACCCTCTTCGTCACAATTGTAGCACTTTACCATTCGTCTCTTCGGAGATTTCTTCATTCCCTGAAACTTTGAAAATTGATTAGATTTAACAAACTTTTTAAATTTCCTTACTAAGTATCCTTCTTCTTCTTCTTCTTCATCATCCGAGGATACCGATCCTGGTACTGTTGTTTTCGTGTTCAGGGCTACACTATTCGTCTTTCGATTTCCTGCAATTCTCGATTCGTGAAGTTCAAATGTTGAAAATAAATTCTCGAGCGAAGTTATCACGAGATCTTTAGCAATAAAAAAAGAATCAACAAAAGACGTCCAATCGGAATTTCTCGAAAATAAATTAAGCGCGTACCTCAGTGAATCTCGGTTACTTACCTCTTCCCTGAGATTCATCAGTTCCATTAGCAAACCTTTTATTTTTGAGTGCAAATGCACTACTGTTTGACCTTCTTCCATGCGGAGGTTGGTCAGCTGGTTCCGGAGAATGTCCCTTTTGGCGAGCTTGGCTTCGGAAGTCCCTTCTGTAACTCTAGGAATTGTTCCCAGAGTTCTTTCGCGAATGCGTATGTGCCGATTCAGTTGACTTCTTGTGCTGGGAGTACAGAAAGCAGGTGGTAAACTGCTTTTCCATTCGCCACAAAATCAGCTTGTTCCTTCTTGCTCCATTTGGTTAAATCCTTTTCTCTGAGAGTTGCAAAACCAGATTGCATTATTATAAATAATTCGAATTATGTAGTGAAGAATACCTTCATCTTGCACTTCCATTCGGCGAACTCCCCCTCGAATTCAAAACCAGATGACGGGTCTGACAATTTTGGTTGATGGTGCTGCAGTTGGCGGTTAGCCCTTCTACGGCGAACTTAGCTCTGATACCACTTGTTGGTTGGGGTGGACCGGCTGAGGGGGGTGAATAGACGGTTATGAAAAATAATGGAGATAGCACTCGTCTAAAAAAAACTTGGTTGCAACTGGAATGTTGCTTCCAAGGTGGTTAACGCTCAAGCAGAACTCCTTCAGGCGGAGAAGCCTTTACAGTTGTAGCACTGAAGACTTAGAGAGGTTACAATTAAATTGATGCCTTTAATTCTAAATTCTAAGCCTATTTATAGCATATGAGAATAAATCTGGATTGTTGATTGTTGAGAAATTTTCTCTTGGTCGTTGATCCATGGATGTAATCTGGATGGTTGATCTTGGATGGGATTAACCTGCATCCATTAGATCTGATTAAAAGATAAACCTTTATCCTTTATGAGATAAAGGAATTTTTATCTTCTGCTCGAGATTGCTATTGTAATCTCCAAGTAATAATATCGGCAAGAATAAATTGTCTTTGACCTTTATCTTAACTGGTAAGCATAGCCGCCTCTGCTCTCGAGGTCATGGGTTCAATTCCTCTTAGCAACAATTTAATCTTTCTTTTTCGGGCAACTAGCCTTTTGGTTCTTCGTCTTCTGGGTGATTTCCGGCCAACCGGAGTTAGGCTCACCCGAACCCAACTCCAACCTTTCGCCCCTCGAGCATCCTTCCTCTCGGCTTCTCGTCCCTTGGACACCGCGCGAGTCCTTCTCGCTCCACCGGTGTACTCTTCCGCAGCTTCCGCGTCCCTCGGATTGTACCGAGCCCGTCGGCTCACTTTCCCGCACAATCCTTCTCGTCCGCTACGTCTTACGCTCGACTTCCTCCGTACCTAAGCTCCTGCACACTTAGCAGAGGGATTAAACATACCAGGACCTAACTTAACCTGGTTGATCACATCAAAACTTACCGGGGCACCAACAAGATATGCTTTTGATATGAATTCATCACTTGCATTGCTCGATCACTGTTTGTTTCACAGAAGACAATTCCTGTAAACTTCAGGGTCTCATGTTGAATTTACATTTGGCCAGAGAATCGTCTTCACTCTATCTCATTTCAGTGCATAGGGATTTTGAGTACAAAACTATAAAATTTCAGTACACATTGGGTAAATCTGAGTACAAATCATCCGAAATTGAGTACAAATTGAAGAAATCCGAGTACAAGGTTAGGAAA
>JAGFNQ010005571.1:86765-156261 GCA_024364735.1 Boesenbergia rotunda
ATTTTCATTTTTATTTTTTAAGTTATCAAACATACTTAATGGACATGATGTAGATAACTCCTTTTTCAACCTCAATATATTTCTCCTCTTTTTGCATAAACTATTCAAAACAGATTTTAAAACAGAAAAAAGTTTGTCGGGAGGTAATTTACATACCTCACTTACTATGTCGTCGTATTTGCTGCTTAGTGGTTCCTCGTCGCTGCTGCTTTCGTCAGATGACTCTCCCCCTTCATTGATACTCATCTCCGATGAGCTCTCTTCGTCGTCCTCCTCTTGATGACTCGCCATTAGGGCAAGTCCAGTATACTCCTCGATTTCTGACTCGTCAGAAGACGTGTCATCCCATGTCGCTTTCAGCGCTTTCTTTTTCTTCAGCAGATTTTCCTGCTTTTTGTTCTTTAATTTGGGACAGTTGTCTTTAATGTGACCCTCTTCGTCACAATTGTAGCATTTTACCGTTCGTCTCTTCGGAGATTTCTTCTTTCCCTAAAACTTTGAAAATTGATTAGATTTAACAAACTTTTTAAATTTCCTTACCAAGTATCCTTTTTCTTCTTCTTCTTCATCATCCGAGGATATCGATCCTGGTACTGTTGTTTTCGCATTCAGGGCTACACCATTTGTCTTTCGATTTCCTACAATTCTCGATTCGTGAAGTTCAAATGTTGAAAATAAATTCTCGAGCGAAGTTGTCTCGAGATCTTTAGCAATAAAAAAAGAATCAACAAAAAACGTCCAATCGGAATTTCTCGGAAACGAATTAAGCGCGTACCTCAGTGAATCTCGGTTACTTACCTCTTCCCTGAGATTCGTCAGTTCCGTTAACAAACCTTTTATTTTTGAGTGCAAATGCGCTATTATTTGACCTTCTTCCATGCGGAGGTTGGTCAGCTGGTTCCGGAGAATGTCCCTTTTGGCGAGCTTGGCTTCGGAAGTCCCTTCGTGTAACTCTAGGAATTTTTCCCAGAGTTCTTTCGCGGATGCGTATGTGCCGATTTGGTTGACTTCTTGTGCTGGGAGTACAGAAAGCAGGTGGTAAACTGCTTTTCCATTCGCCACAAAATCAGCTTGTTCCTTCTTGCTCCATTTGGTTAAATCCTTTTCTCCGGGAGTTGCAAAACCAGATTGCATTATTATAAACAGTTCGAATTCTGTAGTGAAGAATACCTCCATCTTGCACTTCCATTCGATGAACTCCACCTCGAATTTCGGCAGGTAGATGACGGGTCCAACCATTTTGGTTGATGGTGCTGCAGTTAGCGGTTAGTCCTTTTGCGGCGAACTAGGCTCTGATACCACTTGTTGGATGGGGTGGACCGGCTAGAGGGGGGGTGAATAGACGGTTATGAAAAATAATGGAGATAGAACTCGTCTAAAAAAAACTTGGTTGCAACCGGAACGTTGCTTCCAAGGCGGTTAACGCTCAAGCAGAACTCCTTCAGGCGGAGAAGCCTTTATAGTTGTAGCACTGAATATTTAGAGAGGTTACAATTAAATCGATTGAATTTAATTCTAAATTCTAAGTCTATTTATAGCATAAGAGAATAAATCTGGATTGTTGATTGTTAAGGAATTTTCTCTTGACCGTTGATCCATGGATGTAATCTGGATGGTTGATCTTGGATGTGATTAACTTGCATCCATTGGATCTGATTAAAGGATAAGTCTTTATCTTTATGAGATAAAGGAATTTTTATCTCTGCTCGAGATTGCTATTGTAATCTCCAAGTAATAATATCGGCAAGAACAAACTGTCTCCGACCAGTATCCCAATTGGTAAGCTTGGTCGCCTCTGCTCTCGAGGTCTTGGGTTTAATTCCTCTTAGCAACAATTTAATCTTTCTTTTTCGGGCGACTAGCCTTTTGGTTTTTCGTCTTCTGGGTGATTTCTGGCCAACCAGAGTTAGGCTCACCCGAACCCGACTCCGGCCTTTCACCCCTCGAGCATCCTTCCTCCCGGCTTTTCATCCCTTGGACACCGCGCGAGTCCTTCTCGCTCCACCGGCGTACTCTTCCGCAGCTTCTGCGTCCCTCGGATTGTACCGAGCCCATCGGCTCACTTTCCCGCACAATCTTTCTCGTCTACTACGTCTTACGCTCGACTTCCTCCGTACCTAAGCTCCTGCACACTTAGCAGAGAGATTAAACATACCAAGACCTAACTTAACCTGGTTGATCACATCAAAACTTACCAGGGCACCAACACCTTGAAGTTGTTTCTATACAAGCCCAGCTCCAAGGGGTGTGCCATTTGGCACGCAACCATAGATTCATGTGGGTGTGTTATAACTAGAGTTGGAGGCCATTATTAGAATTTAGACACTCACCCCTTCCATCCTATGCCAAAATTTTCGAAATCCAAGGCTCCTAAGTCAATTAATAGATTTCGGTCAAAATCTATTGACAGACCTAGTGGACCTCGATTGGACTCGTTTCAGGTCGAGTGGTTTCACTTGAATTAGGGAAGTTAAAAGATAGTTTTAAAAAACCAACTTCATGTTGAAGCTGATATTTAAAGACTAGTTCCATGCAACATCACTTTTAAGATCAATTCTAACCAGATCATCTCCACGTTGGAGCTGATCTTCAATCAGCTCCAACGTGGTTGGAGTTGGTTTTCTAAAACCAACTCCACTTGGTGGAACATGTTTTAGAAAACTAGTTCTATTTATGATGGAGCTGATTTCTTAAATTAATTGGAGTTGATTTTTTTAAAACCAGCACTACCTTATATGCATGAGAGAGACAAATGTAATTGCACATAAGAGAGAGTTTTTTTTATATACAGATGAGATTTGAGAGGTATTAAAAAAATTTGGTCAATCATATCAGATGGTCCATATTAGATGTCGTTTATCGTCACCTACATACGAGTGTGCATATATATATATATATATATATATATAAGATTTGACTTTTTAAATTTTTGGATTTTTCTAAATTTTGATTTTTTAATATTAAAAAATAATTTTAAAATACATTTATGGTGTTAACTTGATTTTATTGTTTCCATGACATTTTTTTTTACTCGTATGCATATTTTTCCATGATTCTTTTTAAATTTATAGATAAATATGAAAACTATAGAATATGAAAACTATTCTATATCTGATGGAATTTCTATGTTTATAAAACGGTTAAATATTCTATACATTGTATGTACGTTATTTATTTATTTATTTTTAAATGAGCAAGAGTAGATGATGAATAAGACGGTAGATAAATTAAATTTAGGATGATTGGTTTAGCGTCACGAAATTTTTTTATCGATCATCAGATAAATCGAGAAGCGTTCACAGTGGACAGTTTAGAAGCCCAGTGTCCCAGAATTCGCGTTCCATTTGGAGGAAATTTTTTTACAAATGTGCTATAGCTGGGGATCGAACCGTGAATATCTAGATTAACTATTAGTAACTCTACCGTTACACGATAACTCCGGGGGCTAAATGAGCAAGGAATAGAGCTTTCACGTTGGATAGGGCTGCTGATAAATAATTTAAATAGATTAAATTAAAATTTTATTAGTATATTTAAAGATGAGTCTAAACGGGCTAACCCTCATGGATCTGTATCCCACGTGGGTCTGTCTGTGGAGGGCTTAGATTGGCCACTGGTTGAGGAAAAAATATAAATAAGTTATCTTGAAATTATGATTTAGAAGATATCGTAAAAAATTTAAATAGTAAATTAATTAAAAAAATAATAAAAAATTGAAGTTAGCAACTAATTTAACAAATATGAATACTGAATGATAGGATAAAAAGCTAAAATAAATAATTTAACAAATATGAATAGTGAGTGATAGGAAAAAAAGCTAAAATAAAATAGTAAATACTTAGCCAATTTTTATCATCTAAAACAAACTCACCTATAAAATCGAATAATTAATATAACTAGATTTTCAAATTTAGTGGTAGAGATCCAAGTGTAACTTACACAGGAAAGATAAGTAGGGAAAAATGAATTTGTCATTCCTAACCTATTTTGTTAGATTTAGATTAATTAGATTTTAATCATTTTTATATAATTTTTTTAGTAGACTCATGGGTTGACCCGTCTAACCTGTAACCCGTCTTGAATTGGATTGAGTTTGAGATTTTCCAATCTGCCAAAATGACAAATTGGCCTGCCCCCACTAAATGGTCGTCCCACCACGAGCCGCCTCGTCCCGTCACGGGTCGACCCGTTTGATAGTTCTATAAGAAGAATATTAGGATCCATGCGAGTTAGAGGGGAAGGTTGTTGGGATTGATTGGCGAGCTAGAGGGGGGTGATTAGCTCCGATTTGCTTGTAGACGATTTGTCGCGGCGGAAGACTTCAAGCAATCGCTAACACAAGGATTTACTTGGTATCCACCCCGGTTGGGTGACTAATCCAAGGATCCACTCTACTCACACTCTCATGCACTATGAAAGTCTCCTTCTTGAGGTGGAGAAACCTCTTACAAGCTTGTTACAAAGATACAACAAGAACAAAGCAAATACAAAGGAAATCTTACAAGATTTACAATGAATAAGCTCACACTTTGCTTTCCTTGCTATCTTCAAGCTTGTGATCGCCTCTAGAACTTTGGAAGTGCAGCAATACTAAGCCCCAAAGCTTCTCTTGAAATGGCGTAGAAGAAGGAAGAAGAGTTTTTGCCAAAACCTGCGCGAAAGACCTTATACCCGACGCCTAGGATTTCTAAATCGATTACCTAATCGATTACCACGTAGGATTTAGCCGTTCAACGGCTAGTATTCGAAGTAATCGATTAGCCAATCGATTACCAGTGCCCTGAATCGATTACCCAATCGATTCAGAGCCTCTCTGCTCTCTCGCGCAAACCTCTGTGATCAATTACCCCAATCGATCAAGAGACACCTTAATCGAGTAGTCAATCGATTACCAGAGACCTGAATCGATTACCCAATCGATTCAGGGCCCTTCTGTTCTCTCGCGTAAACAACCCTAATCGATCCTCCAATCAATTCACCCAATCGATTACCCAATCGATTGAGTCCAACCTAACTTGTTTTCACAAGTCTAGGATCCCCTAACAAGTGTCCGGTCAACCCCTTTGACCAACCTGGATTTCTACTGCCTAGCTCCCAGCTCGGACTTAACCTGGTTCCCAACCAGATTCGCCTAACCCTCGAGTTAGGTCTAGTCTCTAGGTAGACTTCCACCTTGCCAGCCTGCGATCTCCCCGATCCCGCTGGACTTCACCTAGTCCCACTAGGTCTTTTCACTTGCCAGCCTGCGATCTCCCCGATCCAGCTAGACTTCACCTAGTCCCACTAGGTCTTTTCCCTTGCCAGCCTGCGATCTCCCTGATCCAGCTGGACTTCACCTAGTCCCACTAGGTGTGCCTAGTCCCACTAGGTCTTTTCCCTTGCCAGCCTGCGATCTCCCCGATCCAGCTGGACTTCACCTAGTCCCACTAGGTGTGCCTAGTCCCACTAGGTCTTTTGCCTTGCCAACGTACGATCTCCCCGATCTACCTGGACTTCACCTAGTCCCACTAGGTATGCCTAGTCCCACTAGGTCTTTTCCCAGTCAAGCCTCTAGTCAACCTTGACCCACTTGACTCACACATCATGACCACTCAAACATCATTATCAAACATCGAAACATACGACCTCAAGCTCACCCGAGCTTTGTCAAACTAGGTCAACCCTGACCTAACCAAGATTGCACCAACAAAGGTGAATAACTCCGATCGGTTTTCGTCTCAGTCTTGTGGTCATCATTTGAATATGTAATGGAAACATTGATTCAAACATAAATCCATATACAAAACTCCGAGATTTTATTTAATATCAGCCTCTTAGGTGACTGATAGGGTTGAATAGTCCGTGCCTGACACAAGAGACGAAGAAAGCCTCGGGGCACGACATGACCGAAGAGACCTCCCTTCCTGGGCCCCCCGCAGGAAACGCGCTTGGGAAAGGTAGTTTGAAGACCCCTCCCGGGAGAACACCGGGAGGTTAGGCCCCAAGAGCACCTCGGGAGTTATAGCGCCGAAGGCCCCGAGCTCACCTCGGGAGGTGGAGTCCCCGCAATAACCGACCTCAGGTACTGACCCCCCTCTCGGTACGGATAAGTATCCTCGTAAGAAGAGGTCCCCATGACCCTTAAATGTCGCAACGGGTGGACGTGTGATAACGACGTAGACCGTTTCAAAGGATATCCCGCTACCGTCGAAATAGGGGGGCGTGGCTTAAGTATCGGAGACGTGGCACCAATCGAGGGGTACGTCTAGTTTGTCAACATCGGTATAAAAGGTAGTCCAACCCCTCCGGTAAAGGGGTTACGCTCTCTCAACTCTAGACACATTCTTTACTTCTCGCTACCTTTACTTTTCGGACGAACACTGACTTGAGCGTCGGAGTGGACTCCGCCGGACCTCTACCGGTGTGTCCCCTAACGCTCGTGTTAACTTTGCAGGACCCTAAGTTCCTCTCCGCTGCAACAACTTCTACAGGGACAGAACTCCAGTGTCTGGCCATCGTCGTCGACTCTTTCCGGAACAAATTTGGCGCCGTCTGTGGGAAACTAGCAAAGCACCTGAAGGAACACCAATGGTAGGATCGGAGGAATAACCCCTTGCCCTCACAAGAGTGGAACTTGACCGTCTAGTGGCTAACGCCATCAAGGAAGCGCTGGAGCAACACCAAGTCGAACAGGCTGTCCTGCGACAAGGGGATCCGGCGAGGGAGGAGATCCCCAGAGTCTCTGTCTCGCATTCACGAAGATCTGTTACCCCTGCGGGGTGACAGGAAGGAGCAGCCCCGAGCCTCCAGATAGAATCTCCCGGAGACTTTGAGAAGGCCCACTCGGTGGCCTCCAGCGCCCAAAGGCACGAAGAAGGGCAGGGGAAGAGGGATGAACCCAAAAACTCTCATAAGGTCCTCTCTACACCCTTCTCGTCCGAGATTGTTGAAGACCCATGCCCAAACAGTTCCGTGGGTCGGGGATCCCTAATTATGATGGGAAGACGGATCCAGATGATCACGTATGTAAATTTGAGAATGCGGCACTCCTGCACCAGTATATTGACGGTGTAAAGTGTCGTGTGTTCTTAAACACCCTGCTCGGAGCAGCTCAGCGGTGGTTCCAGAGGCTGCCACAAGGTTCTATCAACTCCTTCATGGAATTCAAGACAACCTTCCTCCACCATTTCGCAAGCAGCCGTCGCTACCAGAATACAACACTTAGCCTGTTCACCCTCAAGCAGAAGCCTAAGGAACCGCTTAAGGAGTACATCCAGAGGTTCAACCGGGTGGCGCAGGATGTGCCTAGTGCAACATCGGAGATACTCATCAGTCCGTGTACCCAAGGGCTCGCTGAAGGTGACTTCTTCCGATCCTTGGTAAGGAAGCCCCCTGCCAGTTTTGATGATTTGCTGGGATGCTCCGTCAAGCATGCCAATGTGGAAGAAGTATAGTACGCTCGACGCAAAGACCCTGTCGGAGCCTCCCTCTGGCGGTTCCCCGATCAGATAGGAGGGAGCCCCCGACCCTGGCCCGGGGAAAGGAACCTCACCCCGGGAAGGACCATTGGGCTGGTAGGCTCCGAATGGTGAAGACGGTGGACACCGAGCTGCCAGAGCCGTCACCAAGGTACTGTGGTTACCATGATAGCTCAACACATTCCACTGAAGAGTGTCACGCCTTGAAGAAGAAGTTCACCGAGGAGATAGACACCAAACCTCGAAGAAAGTGGAATAAGTCAGGGTACCACAGAAGGTCTCCCAAGAGAAGTTTCTCTCCTCGGTGACAGCATGTCGGGGGAAACGAGGCCCGACCTCGGTCTCGATCACGATCGCGAGGTAGGAGTCGGGGGCTTGCACCTCGAAGATCTCTGTCCTTGGAGAGAGACCCCCAGAAGGGCAAGACCCACATGCGGGGTCCACCCTCGGGTCATGTGGGAGTCATCTCCGGAGGACCAACTGGAGGGGATTCCAATCGGGCCAGGAAATCTTATACCCGACGATTGGAAAACTATTCCATCGGTACGAGCCGGAGCAAGGAGCCAGGGCCTACAATATCCTTTGGTCCATCCGACCTTGAAGAAGTAGAAACTCCCCATAAGGAGCCATAGTGATCGTAGTCCGTATTGCTAACTATGAGGTTAAGCACATCTTTGTGGACATAGGGAGTTCCATGAACATCCTGTACAAGGCGGCTTGGGATCAGATGCAGATAGACAAGGAGGAACTGCTCCCGGTCTCGACTCCGCTATTCGGTTTCACAGGGAATCACGTACAGCCGGTAGGGCAAATCACCTTGTCACTCTCATTGGGCGGTGATAGGCTCGAATGAACTCGGAGGACTCCTTTCTTGATCGTAAATGCACCCTCCTCCTACAATGCCATCATGGGTCGCCCTGCGCTCAACACTTTCCAGGCGGTGATCTCTGTTTACCACCAGAAGATAAAGCTCCCAGTAGACGATCGGGTGGTTGAAGTCCGAGGAGACTAGCTGGTGTCTTGGCGGTGCTACATCGGAGAGGTCAGAACAGAGTCTCGGAAGAACCCGAAGGGCCTGGAAGACTAGTTGGAGGAGAATGGAAAAAACTCAAGAGGTCCCGGCTCGCCTACGGTCTCGGACCCTTCTGGTCTCGGTAAGATTTGCGCTTTATTTAAAATATCTGTATGTGTCTCTCTGTGCTCTCGAAGCAAAATTAAGTAATAAAAGGAAATGCTTTTTTCAAAATGACAATGCGCCACCAAGGAATTAAAACCCCTAATACCTCGCGGTGTCGCCGATGCCCGGGATACTTAGGCTTGGTCGGGTGTGTCTGGGACATACACGCCCGACCAAGTATCCAAAACCCTAATGCCTCGTAGTGCAGTCGATGCCCGGGGTACTTAGGCTTGGTCTGAGACATACGCGCCCGACCAAGTATCCAAAACCCTAATGCCTCGTAGTGCAGTCGATGCCCGGGGTATTTAGGCTTGGTCTGGGACATACGAGCCTGACCAAGTATCCAAAACCCTAATATCTCATGGTGCAGCCGATGCACGGGGTACTTAGGCTTGGTCTGGGACATACGCGCCCGACCAAGTATCCAAAACCCTAATGCCTCATAGTGCAGCCGATGCCCGGGGTATTTAGGCTTGGTCTGGGACATACGAGCCCGACCAAGTATCCAAAACCCTAATATCTCATGGTGCAGCCGATGCACGGGGTACTTAGGCTTGGTCTGGGACATACGCGCCCGACCAAATATCCAAAACCCTAATGCCTCGTGGTGCAGCCGATGCCCAGGGTACTTAGGCTTGGTCTGGGACATACGCGCCCGACCAAGTATCCAAAACCCTAATACCTTGTGGTACAGCCGATGCCGGGGGTACTTAGGCTTGGTCTGGGACATACACACCCAACCAAGTATCCAAAACCCTAATGTCTCGTGGCACAGCCGATGCCCGGGGTACTTAGGCTTGGTCTGGGACATACGCGCCCGACCAAGTATCCAAAACCCTAATGCCTCGTGGTGCAGCCGATGCTCGAGGTACTTAGGCTTGGTCTGGGACATACACGCTCGACCAAGTATCCAAAACCCTAATGCCTCGTGGTGCAGCCGATGCTCGGGGTACTTAGGCTTGGACAGGGAGCTACGCGCCCAACCAAGTATCCAAAACCCTAATGCCTCGTGGTGTTGCCGATGCCTGGGGTACTTAGGCTTGGTCTGGGACATACGCGCCCGACCAAGTATCCAAAACCCTAATGTCTCGTGTTACAGCCGATGCCCAGGGTACTTAGGCTTGGTCTGGGACCTACGCGCCCGACCAAGTACCCAAAACCCTAATACCTCGCGGTGCAGCTGATGCCCGGAGTACTTAGTCCTGGTTTGGGACCTACGCGCCTGACAAAAAAAATATAATCCAGGCATACCATTCACAGGGTAACAAAAATATTGTATTATTTATGTGAAAAATATAGGGAGAACATCATCTCAGAGAATTATCAAGATACAATTGGATGAGAGAAAACATTTTTCTACTTGGGTCTCTCTCCTCTACAACTCCATCCCTGTAGGGTCGCTAGGCTCGGAACCACCTTCTGAGTATGCAAGGCGTGGAAGCCTGTTGACAGAGCTTTTGAATCTTTTTCACCTTCTGAGTACTCCATCCGAGTAGTCAGCGACGGTCGAGGACGCCTGAGGTAACACATGGGTGGCTCGACCCTCTCCGAAGACCCCCTCCTCGCAAAGATGTGGCCAAGTACACATTCAAAAGGCAGAAAAAGAGGAGGGGGTACAATGACTGTAATTTCTCTTCGGAGTGTGTAAAGAAGTAACGAAGAATTGCCTTAACAGGAGAGGGGGAACAGCAATCGCAATTTCTCAACGAAAAGAAGAAAGAGAAAGAGAAAAGCCAGCGGCTGTGGCCCCTCCCCTCTTGGTGACGACGTATCCCATAAAACGCCATCCTCCGCCCAAAACATGGGGAAAACAAGGATCCGGAAGAGGATGGCGTCTTCTGGCGCAGGAGAAGGCAACCATCAGGATACGTCATCTCCTCCATGCCCCCTGGCGGGCCATGTAAGATTTTTTCTGAACTCCTCAGATAATCCGGGAGTCCCACATCCTCTAGGATCTTCAGTGAGACCCTGGACCTCATCTCCACCATGCTCCCCGGTAAGGGTAACACCATAAAAGTTTCTACCTCTGGGAGGTCCCTCAGCCAAAAATAATCCTGCATCCTCGACATTGGGCAGCTTGGGTGTTGACGGGGATGAAGGAAAGAGAGGTGACATCCAGCCAAAAAGAAGCAAGCAGACAGAAGGGGTGAGGGAGACGACACACCCCTCTCCCCTATTTATAGTGAGGGCTGCCTCTCCATGCAGTTAATGCAAAGAGAGCGCCAAAGCAGCAACAGACGCCGAAGCGTCGTTTCGACCAATGCGCCCATGCCGCACCTTGGAGCCCGCGACTCTTTATGAGTCCATTCCAGAGGATTGCGTATAAGGCGGAGGTGACGGTTCGGGAGCCGCTCGCATACTCCAGAAGGAAACATCGGCGAGGACCCATTATGGACTTAAATGCAGGCATGAAGTTTTGACTTGTAGAATTTTTCAGGAGGGATCTGCCCTAAGGATCAACCTCGAAGCAAACAGGTACCTTTTCCATTCATTATACCTGTAAAGCAAAGACGTGAAACACGTTGGGCAAAAGCACATACCCTAAGAATAGTGAAAATGATTGCATTAATTCAAAACTGCTACAATGAGGCTCGATCCCCCGAGGAGCGGGGGACTCCGCCTACGCGGGCCCTCGAGCAAAGACCCCTCTCTAGCTCAGAAGGCATCTACAATCGCGGGTCAGCATCGGGAGGGAGGAGCTGGTCCTTCTTCAACTTATCGATAGCCTCGTGGAAGCCCTGCTGTAGGCGTTGCATTACCTGGTCGGCTATAATGTCACGGAACTCACCCAACTCCAGAAACTTCACCCTGAAGCCTGCTTCGGTTTCCTTAGAACTAGAAGCTTGGGCAACTCGAAGGGTAAGGAGCTCGGCCTCAGCAGCCTCGTAGGAACTTCCTAACCATTCTAGCTCGGCAGACATCTCTGCTTGCTCGGCCAAGGCCTCTCGGAGTCTCTCCGACGTGGCACGCTCATCCGACCAAGCCTGGACTAGGTCATCCTTCAGGATGGACGCGCGGTCAGTGGCCATCAGGAGATCAGACTCCTTCTGACTAAGCTGTTGCGCCTGATCCTGACTGCGCGACTTCAGTCTCTCGTCCGAGGCTATCATGAGCAAGATGTCACCCAACAACTCCCTCTCCCTCGCCTGGAGCCGGTTTCTCTCTTGCGTCACCTGGATCAGGTCCTTGGTGACATTCACAACCCTCTCGGATGCCAGACATTCTCTGTGTCAGAAATTTAAAGAGTCTGCTCCTTGTCTTGCAAGAGGTCCATCAGGTGATCGACCTTCGTCCGGAGAGCCCTGCTGACCCCCGCCTGCATCAATTCTGCCCGACACTCATGGTCAGCTGTAGCCTCCAGCCTCAATGCCCGGCGGAGCATTCCCAGGGGCAGGAATACAGACCCCGGCCGGCTATCACGCAATCCTCAGCGGCCTACCATTACGCCAAGAAGTCAGGTAATGAACAAGAAAACAACCAATGAAATAGTGATTTGTACTTTTAAAAGAGTCTCCCGAAGAATGGTGAGTGGGCCCGCCGAAACATGTACGACCGCCCCTCCAGAGATACTCCCGCGCCCTTCAGGCCACGGCTAACCCGGACGGGGAGGAAGTCACTTGATGGTGGGGGCTTCAGGAGGCAGACTGGAAGGGCCAGAATCGTCTTCCTCGGAGCTAGAGTTTCCCTCGGACACGACCCCCTCGGCCGGAACCTCCTTGAACTGCACCGGGGAAAAGGATTGCATGGAGGCCTCCAATGATGTGTCCAACTTCTTCTTTAGGCGGTCTAGTCGCATCCGATATTGGGTATGTAAGACCTCCTTACCCTTGGAAGACGTAGACGAGTCAATAGAGCAGGCCGGAGATGCTGGGATGACCACCCCCGGAGCAGGGACTGGTGGAGCAGGGGTCGGGCACTGAGGGAAGAGGAGAGGAACATGCAGAACACAACTTTTTCCATGAAGGGCCTAAGCCATTGGGGAGCCGCCTCTTCTGCTGCCCAGCAGACCAGACTACTGAAGAAACAATAGGAGGGGAGGGCCCCTCGCTAATTCTCGCTGGACGGGCAACCCTCGGCGAAGATCCACCCCCAGAGGAAAGATCTGCCTAAGGGCCAAACTGTTGGTTGGAAGTTCCTCGGCTCACAACCGTCGGGGATACAATAGTACGCTCGACCCTCTCGGGTGAAGCAACCCCACGAGACGGGACAGTAGGCCCCTCGGGGGATTCGGCGGAAGCAGGTGGCATGTTAGGAGTGGCCGGAGGAGGATTCAATGCCTCCTTGTTGGCCTCCTCCCATCTGATGAGCCTACCCATCACCTTGGAGAACATGACTTCCTATGCAAAAACCAGACAGAGAGACTATCAATCAGAACCAAGAGGCATTAAAGGAAAAATATGAACGTACCCAGGGAAGGGTTGATTCACGTCACTTTAGGACTGAGACCTGCTCGGTACATAAACTCTTCACTCTGCACCAGTCCCGATCCGCTAAACTCCATACCAGCGAGCACCTCCTTAACATGTTGGTACACCGGACCGTGGAGAAAGTTCCCTGGAATAGGAGGAGTCGATAAATCCTCTATCCAACACAGGGGACTGAAGGGTAAGGATGACAACTTAATGAAGAAAAATTTCTCCTTCCACCCTTTATGCGAGGAAGGAAACCCCACTAAAAACCTATGACCCAATCGGGCTGCGAAACTAAAGACCCCTCTAGACCCTATCGGGACGAAGAAAGAATGAAAGAGATGAGGGGTCAGAGAAAGATCGAAAAGCGTGAAGACGATATACGTCCCGCCCATCCGGGCGAAGGCATTAGGAGCCATCTGGTGAGGGGGATATCAAAATAGGAGGCTATGTTCATGAAAAAAGGGGGGATAGGGAAGCGGAGCCCTAACTCCATGTACCCTAAGAAGAAGGTCAACATGCCTGCAGGGGGCTCCATGGGCGTCTGACCCACTTTGGGGATGACCATTGCCATCTCGGCTGGAATGCCGTAGGCCTTGGTGGCCGCCTGCAAGGCTTCTGGTCTCACTCTCGAGGAGGTGGACTCATACCATTCTGCGTGATAGCTTTCCATGATCTCTAAGAAAGAAGACAAGAAGGAGACAAACTACTCACACGCAAATGAGGCTTTACGAGATAGGAAGACAAAATGCACCCAGACGTCGAGTCGGAAGTAGGCATAACATCTGCACCTTCCCTTCTTATACTCAGGCAGTCGCCTGCTTGGACGCAGGACGGAGGAGACACATGGAAAGGAAGAAACTGCTGCACACAGGCAGTCACTTGTCACGAGCCAGCCAAGATGGCGCACGCCCATAAAAGCTCGTGGAGATGGTCGTTGGGTCACGTGGCATTAAGGTATTCACTAGGGAACCCCATCGCCCTCATAAAAGAACCATACGCCTTTATGACGAGGAGACAGACGTCATCATAGTCCCTCCAGAGTCGAAGTACCCTTTTTGAAAAAGGATAAGACCATTAAGGGGGATTTCTCAGAACTCGGGATAAAAGTTACAATCCAAAGACCCCCTATAACTACAGGGGTAGTAAGGAGGGCGAAGCCCTATGACTTCTTCATCTCGGCACTAGTCCGATCAGTCAGTCACACTTCCTTCGATCAGACTTGAAGGGAGGGACTTGTGATAGGGTTGAATAGTCCGTGCCCGACACGAGGGATGAAGAAAGCCTTGGGGTGCGACATGACTGAAGTGACCTCCCTTCCTGGGCCCCAGGGCCCCCGCAGGAAACGTGCCTGGGAAAGGTAGTCCGAAGACCCCTCCAGGGAGCACCCCGGGAGGTTAGGCCCCGAGAGCACCTCGGGAGTTATAGCGCCGAAGGCCCCGAGCTCGCCTCGGGAGGTGGAGTCCCCACAATAACCGACCTCAGGTACTGACCCCCCTCGGTACGGATAAGTATCCCCGTAAGAAGAGGTCCCCACGACCCTTAAATGTTGCAATGGGTGGACGCGTGATAACGGCGTAGACCGTTTCAAAGGATATCCCGCTACCGCCAAAATAGGGGGGTGTGGCTTAAGTATAAGAGATGTGGCACCAATCGAGGGGCACGTCTAGTCTGTCGACATCGGTATAAAAGGTAGTCCAACTCCTCCGGTAAAGGGGTTACACTCTCTCAACTCTAGACACATTTTTTACTTCTCACTACCTTTACTTCTCGGACTGACACTGACTTGAGCGTCGGAGTGGACTCCGCCGGACCTCTACCGACGTGTCCCCTAATGCTCGTGTTAACTTTGTAGGACCCTAAGTTCCTCTTCGCCACAATAACTTTTATAGGGGCAGAACTCCAGTGTCTGGCCATCATCGTCGACTCTTTCTGGAACAGTGACTATTCCAAAACCTATTCCTAGTGATCTCCATCTACTATAACAATATCCATCTCAGACACCTTCCGAATATGAAGAAACCTCTTACCCCTTGTTCTTACAAGAACACAACAAGCAATCACAAATACAAATGAAGAGTAAAATAACTTTACAATGAACACTTTGTTTTGTTTGCTTCTTTGTCATTTTAGAATGTCTCTTAGTGATTGAAAATACAACTGTACTTCACCTCTAATCTACCTGACCTACTAGGCTTTGCTTGGAGTCAACTCTCCAAGACTTTACTACCTAAGGTCAACTCCTTAGGGTTTCCCAATGCCTAGCTTCACTTACTACGACTTTACCTTGCCTGGCTTCACTCACCAGGATTTCGTGCCCAACTCGCGATCAGGTCTTCGTGCCCAACTTTACTCACCAGGACTTCGTTTACCTACCTTCACTCAGTAGGACCCAGCTTCACTCACCAGGATTTCACGACTGATCCTCGACTAGGACTTCGGTGTCAACTCTCGGCCAGGTCTTCATGCCCAATTCCTCGAACTAGGACTTCAGTGCCCAACCCTCAACCAGGTCTTCGTGCCCAATTCCTCGAACCAGGACTTCAGTGCCCAACCCTTGGCCAAGTCTTCGTGCCCAATTCTCCGAACTAGGACTTTGTGCCCAATTCTCCGAACTAGGACTTTGTGCCTAGCTTCATTCACCAGGTCTTCGGTGCCTTAATAAAGACTTCTTTTCTAGTCATATGATCCTGACTAGAATTCTCTTTGCCAAACATCAAATCCTATTTGGCTTAGGGTTTTAGTTACTCTGCCAAACATCAAGTCTTGTTTAGCTCAACTCTTAGTCAAACTAACCAACCCTGAGTGCTTTGCTAATCACTCTGCTAAACATATGGTCTTGTTTGGCTTATCCCTTGGTCAAGCTAACCAACCCTGAGTGCTTTGCTAATCACTCTGCCAAACATTAGGTCCTGTTTGGCTAGCCCTTTGGTCAAACTGATCCAACCTGGGTTTACCCTACCAAACATCAAATCCTATTTGGCTAACCCTTTGTCAGATTGACCAGACCTTGGTATATTGTCAAACATCAAAACACTAGAGGTTGACTATTCTTATCTGATGCTTTTTTCACCAACACACAGTATGCACAGAATCGATTGACAAAAGTTGCATGAGGAAATAGAAGTTTACTGAATCGATGATTCATCATTGTCGATCGATTGGGCTAATCGATTGGCAATGCTTTCTCGAGAGAACAAAAGACTTCGAATTTGATTAAAGCAATCGATTGGAAGCCAGCAATCAATTGGTATGACACATCAATTGATTGGTCAGGCAAACAGAGCTATTCTGCAGGTTTGAACGGTAGGATCTGATGTGGTTGTTGATTGGTGCGTAAAACCAATCAATTGCTAAGCGGAAACCAACTCAAACAACGTCTATATAAAGGGGATTTCGAGGAGGATTCTCGCTACCGGTTCTTGAGAGGTTAGAGCGGAGGCGCTGCTGTATTTTCAACCATCAAGTGACATTCCAAATTGACAAGTAAGCATTTAAAGCGAAGTTCTCATCTTATAAAGTTATTTTGCTTTCATTAGTAAGTTGTATTCCCTTTCATTGTTGTATTATTGTGAATTTGTTATAAGAGGTTTCTTTACCTCTAGAAAGTTTCCTTGGAGGGACTTCATAGTGGAGAAGATCGCTAGGAATGAATCTTTGGATTAGTCACTTCAAGAAGATGGATACTAAGTAAAATCTTGAAGTTGTGTGTGTGGAGTCAAAGTTGATTCAAGTTTATGATGCGTATTCTGTTAAGACCGAAGGAATTTGAATATCTCCATAATGATATGATACTGTCTACTTTAGGCCTAAGTCCTCATAATTTTATTTTTAGACTTTACCCAAAATACTTCATACTAATGAAGATATTTTTCCCTTATAAACTCATGATTTTTCTCATGTATTTTAAATGTGAGACTTTATTTGTAACCTTGCATCCCAACAATCTTCCCCCTCAAATGAAGGACCACAGAGCCCCCTTAAGCAGAAAGTCTATCCGTTTGATATTTGATTCTCGACCCATCAGGTCCCTCGGTCCAACCAACCTACTATGTCTTTTTGCCCCTATGTCCATCAGACCTACTAGGACTTCCTTTTTTAGTCGTAACTAAGACTTCCTGTCTGGTGTCTGATCCTATTGATCGGGACATGGGAGCCCCCACTTCCTTTTTTGAGGTCAATATCCCACTCACGTGGTTTGATTAGACCATAATTCTTATGCACAGTCGATGATTAGACCTTTTGGCAGCCCATGCTCTGATATCAATTTAGGACTAAAGATATTTAGTTATCTCTACAATGATATTATATTTTTTACTTTGAGCCTAGGCCCTTATAGTTTTATTTTTGGGATTTACCCAAAAGATCTTATACAATTAGGGATATCTTTCCCTTAGAAGTCCATTTCTCATGTGTTTTCAATGTGGGACTTTGTTTGCAACCTTGCAATCCCAACAATTAACGACGAGTACAAAGCTATGATGAGAAGCGATTTAAGTTATTCACCCCCTCTCCCTTCTAGTTCATCCGGGTCATAACAAGTGGTATGAGAGTAAGGTCACTCTTCACCGGACTAATCACTGGAAGAAACAAGAGCTAGAGGAAGAAGAAGAAGCAGAGATTTTGAGCCCTCGATATCAACAATTCATCGAACTAATCGTCAAAGGAGCTCAAGTTTCACAATGGAACCTCGAGACGGATTTGAATATGATATTTGGGCACCTCAACCCTTCGGATTGGCAGGATCTAACCAATGAAAGGCTAGGGTTGAAAATTTCTTCATGGTAAACATAAAGTAATGATTTGCTCTAATTGAGTGATTTGAAGTCCCAATGAATAGCAAAGAAAAACTTCCAAGAAGAAGAAGTTGACCACGGAGCAACTCTAAAAATCTGAGACAAATGACAAAGTAACCAAAATTTTAGTTAATTTGACTTCTAATTATATATTGTGCAAGATAAGTAATTATAAGGCAAGTGAGTTATGCAGTAAGTTGACCAAACTCCATGAAGATCCAACATCAATGCAAAGTAGAGAAAAATTCAAAAAAGGGGACTCTTTGGATCATGTCAAGAGGATTTGGAAGTTCAAAAATGCTCAACATCCAAGGATAAAATTAAAGAAGTGTCCACTTCAAGGATTGAGAGGGAGAGCTCATTGACATCGAAATGAGAAGAAGTCTCTACATTTGGATCTAATGAAGAAGAATGTGTCACCTCGACGAGCGAAGGTATAACAATTTAGATTGTTAAAAATAAAAATCATATCATTTACTTCATATGTAGGGGAAAAAGGCACTATAAGAGTAAGTGTTAAATCCGACACTTTTGGTTGCGATCCAGAAAATTTTTCGAAGAAAGCATAGGGTTTTCGAGTCCCAAATTAAAATTAAAGGGTTAAACCATTTTGAAACTTAGGTTATGAGGAGCTAAATGTTTGAAAACAGAAAATTAAGGATTCGACTTGGATTGTTTAGATACAAGGGTCTTAAATGCAAAAGACCATGGATTAAAATCCTGCAGCCTTCCCTTCTCCCCATTCCGCGAACCCTAGTCGCAGCGCCCGATTCCTTCTCCTCTTCAATCGCCCCAGCCAAGCTGCCGAGCGCTCGATCCCTTCCTCTTCGTTTCTTCTCGCGAACCCTAGCCACAGCCTTCTCCCTCTCCTCAGCTAGCTACTAAACTATCCTCCCTCAGGAGCTTGTTGGAGGATCGAGGAAGTAGGCCTCCAATCTCTGCCTCTTCATGCGATTTGGCCACCGAGTGATATCATCGCCAGGGATTGCCGACGTAGCTTTGAGTTTCGGTCACACAAGAGGTATGCTTAGGGTTTCTGTTTGCTGTGGCTTTAAGGAGTTTGGATTAGCGTCTGACTTGTTGCAATCTTCTTCTCTTGTCGAACTAGGAGGGGTGTTTGCGTACATGGATCTGGGATCAGAGAGGACTGCAGAGGAAGAGAGGATCTGAAGGGGGTTTCTTTACTTACCGGGAGTTGAGAAAATCCTCTGAATTGCGTCGGATTCGGAGCAGAGGATTTCTTGCCGGCCACCACTGAGGTAGGGTTTGGTTTCCATGTATTGGTTTTGATGATCTGTGATAGAATAGGTTTTTAGCTATGTTTTCTGTGAACTTGTGATCTTACAAGAAGACTGCTTGGGTTCAATTCGGATGGAGTTTTGACTTTTGAGTTGGGAGGTTGGATTTTCATGTTGCTGTGAGCTTTCAATTTTATATGCCCTATTTTAGAGTTGTTTGGTGTGGTTCTTCCTCAATTGTATCCAGAGCGTAATCTTTAGGAATAGATTTTGTTTTGTAGGGATACTTTAATGAGTTTTGATTTGGTTTCCTCCTCTTTATCATGAGTTCATCATGGAATCCAGGCTAAACAGTGTTTGATCATGTTGTGTGGGCCATATGATAACATAAAGGTGGTGATTAAAATAGGAAGGTGACCATTTAATCTTAGCTTGGATTAAATATTGATACTTCATTTGATCTTTGTTTTGGAGAGTTGCCTTGAGCATTCTTTAGGATGATGGGGTGTTCTGTCAAGAACTCCAAAAGAAGGAAAAGTAAATTTGCTATTGGTCTTGATTAGGTTAAGAGTTAGCTATTACTTAGGATGTTTCTGATTAGGATTGTTACCTATATAGATTAATAGTTGATTAGTGGTTGTTGCTACGTAAATAGCTATCTAATATGTCCTTTGATATAGGACACTGATCGATTTGCTTTTGGACTTCTAGACGGGAGGTTCTCCGTTGATACTGACTCCTACTTGGAGGTGGGTACTTCGTGCTTGTCTTCTTTAGATCCACTTTATCTTTATGCATGACTAGTTGTTATTTATACAGTAGGGTTTTATTGACCTTTATTTGCTACCGTTTTGTTATCCTGCCTGATATTTATACTTGACCTTGGATATAATCTAAATTTTCTTTTTATACTGTCTCGTTCATTTGTTATCTGATTTTGTATAGCATGGGTATAACATGAGTATGTAGATATAGAATAGCAGACCACTGTATGGTTGCATTGATTTTGTCTAGTCATACTTGTACGTGTGTCTAGATATAGAGTGATTGGGTTATGGTGGCATGTCATTTGATATCTGCATTGATTTGATTTCTGTTATTACTTGCATGTGCACATAGATTCATGATGGTTAGGTTATTATACCTGCGATCGACCTGTGCATGATAAGTTATGTATGATGATCGGGAGGGGTTGCATGTGTTTAGAGTCATGCACCATCCTTACACTATTGCATACCGGTGATCAACGACTCTCTTGTGGTTGAGCCTATCGTCTTCTGGTACATGATATGCACACACAGCCACTCATGGGTTAGTGGATACCGTTGAGTGAGTGCATTTGCTCTGTACTGCTACGGTCGACCGCTCATGGGTAGTAGTTTCAGAGCGTGGTAGCAGGCAGGGATCCCTTCTCTTTTCATAAACCAGAGAAGATGAGAGTGACACTCCCTCATATATACATGGGGTAGGGAGGTGATCCCGTGCTAGCATCCTGTCCACTCGGTTACTCAGGAGCAGTGATGGCAGAGTGAGTACAATGTCACAGCCCTACCCACTCGACCGACACATTATCGCATGTCTCGGTGGCTTGACTGGCGTCAGGGGTGACCATGTCATTGCATCATGTGCATATGATGCATTGTGCATTTTGATTGTGATTGCTGCACTTGTTTGACATACGTGTACAGGATATACTTATGTGTGGTTTAATGACCCTGCACTTGCTTGTGTGGTACGAGTCCTTTTATGATCAGGATAGACTGATTTCTGGTATGTACAGACAGTTGTTACTTTTAGTTATGCATATTTTGATATTCCTGTTGAGACTGTATCCTGTTTTTCTTTATAGCATATTTAGCTATTTTATTCAGCTATGCATATCTTTCTATATACCCGCGGAGTCCACTTGGACTCACCACCCATCACAATATTTTTGTTTTCAGGTTAATATCTCCCCGGAGGAGCCCAGTTGTCGGTCCCGGCTCCCCATGACTCCTTTTGGATGGGTGCTTCCGCTGTGTTTTGTTTCTTTTTATAACTTAGTCTGTATTTTGTATTTATTGCGATATCGTGGATTTGTATTTGATTTATTTTTACGGTATTGTATCTTTGAGTCCTTTGTTGGACTTTTGTGATGTGGTTTTGCTATGCCCCTGCCCTGGGAGCAGCTCAGGTGAGTTCTATGTTTCAGTATTGTGGTGTTTCATTATCTTATGCTTTATATATATCTGTTTTGAGGCCTATAACTGCGTGTGATGTATGTATGTGTAAATTGTCCGCCGGACAGGGGAGTTGTTGTCCGATTTTATATTGGATCAGCGGCTCCATTAGTCTCGGGGTGTGACAGTAAGTGCCCCAAATTGATGAAGAAGAAGGCTCAAATGACACCGAAGGTGAAGGAGAAATTAAAAAAACTAAAACCTTGATATGAAAGGGCAAAGAGTATAATGTGTGATTTTTGTGCTATCAAAAGGGACATTATTAAAATCAATGTCCAAAGATGAGATCTTTAAGTAGGTACAATGGAGGACGCTCAAATCAAGGGAAAACTTCTAAAATCAAATATAAGTACCATTAGTTAATGATATTTCCTTATATTATGATAATAAAAATGCTAGAAATAAGTTGTATATTTTAGTGTTTATTATCATGAAAATAGAATGTATGATAATTCTAAGGAGAATTGTAAATTATATCATGCTAGAACAATCTAATTACCTAATAATAGGATGGTAGAAAATAATTTAGGTAAGAATCATAAGAAAAAGTTAGATATAAGCTTAAAAAGAAAAATGTTCAAGGCAATAATGAAAAATCAAAGTTTGAGGATTTAAAGATCAAAAATCATGTTTTAAAGTCAAGACTTGATAAATTGTAAAAGACTCTAGAGAAAACAACAAATAATATTAAAGGGTCAAAGAAACAAGATTTAGGTTTAAATAGACAAGAATCATCTAATGAAAAGAAAAATTTGTGATTCCAACCTATGTCCAAGGACAATGTGCGCTCATATAATAAAGTTTCAAGGAAAGTCATCCCTAGTGATAACCTTGAGGGAACTAGCATAGACTAAGGCTTCTCAGAAGTCTAATAGAGTCATTAAGAAGGTATCTAGTGAAGTTATCTCTAGTGAGTACCTAGTACACCCAAGGAGTATTGTATTCCTAAGAGTATGTGTCAACTATAATTGGAAAGGTAGTTAACTCAACCATGATGAAGCTAGCATTTTAAAGCATTTTCAAGATATTATGACATCTTGAAAATGAAATTTTAACATTTATTGTTGATGAGTTTATAGTATTTCAAATGAAATTTGAAGTCTTGTGATTGATTAACATTGACACAAATAGGATAAAATCATAAAGTGTATCAAGTGTGAGTTTTTGATAAATTTGAGAGAGATAGGATTGTTTATGTGAAATCGAGTGTTTGAGATAAATATTAGATGATGACACTTAGATGGAAAACCTAGATATTTTATAAAGAGTCATATCTACCTTATGCTTGTGTGCTCTATCATACGCTAAGTCATCATTTATATTGTTGTGAAAAATATTATATGTCATATTATATATGCATTAATATGTTATGATAGTTTTTTTTTTTGAAAATATACATTGGATGTATGTTATACTCATTAACATGCATATTTCGATTCCTTGTAATTAAGGACAATATGACATTAGTTAACATTCTAGGTATGATGATCAAATTTAAAATTCCTAGTTAGAGATGGATGATCCCTTGGTTTATTAAAAACCTATTTTACATTTCACAATACCATAAGATGACTTATGTGTATTGAGATATATTAAACATAAGTAAGATGTTAAAATGACGAATTAAGTTCAAGAGGCAATTGATGTATCAAAATGAGTTTTAGTTTTATCAAAATACATAAATTTTGTAAAGGTCAATCATAAGAAAAGTTAATGTGCAAGTCATGCATATTTAGCCCATAGATCATAGTTGAAAATTAGTTTTGAAAATGGTTTCAAAAATATTTTGAAAATTTTTGGTGAAGTCTATTTATTGATAGGAATTATCATTGATTAGTTAAATACAAAGTTATAGAAGAACATTAAAATTTTTAATTATTTATAATTTGGTATTATTCTATGAAAATAAGATATATTTTCATAGAAAGTTATTTTTCCCTAATAGTATTTGATATAAGTAAATCTAAATGAAATTTCATGATTTTTCAAAAATCATAGAATATTACTTATGCATTTCTAAAATTAAATCTAAAAAATCAAACACACCATTGAACTAATCTATTGGTGCATGTGACAATTGATTGGTAGTTCATACCAATTGATGGACTTGAGCAATAATTGATTGGTAACTGATATCGATCGATTGGTGGCTACTATTTTCGACTGGAATAAATTTATTTTAGTCAGTAAAGCACATTTAGGTTATTATTTAACTATTTCTAACCCTCTGCACTGCATGGATAAGTATTTAAGTGAATTTTTCTTGATGAAAATGATAAAGGAATAGTTCAAAGAGAATAATGTGAAATTGAGGAGGAGGTTTAGATTCAAAATTGAATCTTCAACCTCATGATTTGAACTTTAGGATGTCCTAAATGTTTAGGAACTCTAAATCATTATTGGTGTAATGATAGAAGTTGAAGCATGCTTTTAGGGGGGTTTTACCTTAAAAGCATGATTTGGATTAAAAAAAGAAGAAGAAATTTTGAGAAATACTCAAGGTGAAGCATTAGAAACAATGGGAGGTAGAGAATCTCCATTGAGATGTTGGAAGGTTAAGATGGATGGAATTTCGGAAGAAATTTTTGATTTTTATCAAGGGAGGAGAATGTGAGGTTTAAGTTCAAAAACCCCCCATTCATGCTTTGGCATGAGAAGAAGGAAGTTGAACTAATGAGTTTGCCTAAGTTAAATATATTGTCAAACATCAAAAGGGAAGATTGTTGGTGCAATCAACCTTAGGCCAAAGTTGACTAAGCTCAAGTTGACTAAAATTTGAGTTTCAATATTCAATCAATATATGAAAGAGAAGTCAAGTATATCAAGGATGACCGGATACTTGACGATAACAGAAATCAAAAGGGAAGTTAGCAAGAGAACAGTTTAATTGGGTCATGGAGGACTGGATACTTGACACGGACGAGAAGTCTAAGTGGGTCACGGTCACGGAGGATCGAACACTTAGCATAAAAGAAAAGTCTAAGTGGGTTAAAGGTTGACCTAACATTTGGTGATCCGAAGTCTAACAGGAAGGTTGACAAGAGAAAAGTCCAAGTAGATTAAAGTTGACGGGATACTTAGTGATCGAAAGTCTAACAAGTAGGTTGACAAGAGAAAAGTCTAGGTGAGTCAAAGGGTGACTGAACACTTGGTGAAGAAGCCCTGACTGGTCAAGGATAACCAGATGTTGGGCAACGAAAAGTCTCAATAGGTCATAGATGGCTGGATATTGGGCAGAGGAAGTTTTGATAGGTTGAGATCAATCGGTTACTAGGTAAGACACGAATTCAACCTTGAAAAGGCTGAATTTAGAGTTACCAATCGATTGGTGAGAGATAACAATCGATTTTGGTAAACCTTAAACTCGAATTCTGAGTTTAGAGTTGGGTGATTGATTGATGTGATCGATTGGCCAGAACAATCGATTGAGAGCTTTTTCCGAGAGCATAATAGGGTCCAGAAACAATTGAAGCAATTGACTAGGCCTAAGTCAATCGATTGGCTAAAGTTTCACGAGGAAATAGAAGTTTGTCGAATCGATTGACCTAATCTATTCAGCCTTGTCGATCGATTAGGCTAATCGATTGACAGTATTTTCTTTAGAGAATATAAGGTTTCAATTGAAATTCACTGAGACAACCAACAATTAATTAGTATCGCTCACTAATCAACTAGGTGAAAAAGAATCATTTTGTAAAATTGAGATAGTTGAAAAATGATTAACGAGGTTTTTTCAATCTCGGGCGACTGGTCTGACTCCACGGAAGTTTCCCACCGACCGTCAGGATAAATTGGGAAGCACTCGCGGTGGGCGGTCTAGAAGTCCAGCGTCCCAGGATTCGCGCCCAATTTGGAAAAAAAATTCCTGTAAATACGTCGTAGCTGGGGATCGAACCGTGGTGTAGCGGAAGGGCGATTATTTGTCATCCTAAATATCCGCGGTTCGATTCCTATGTCGAAAACTCTATGAAATCGGGCCGGTCATATACAGAGGAATGATGATAAATTAAAATTAACAGAAATTAATTTTCGAAACTTCACACATCCAATGCGTTTGGCACATGCATCGCCCACTAGAATTTCAGGACAAAATAGAAAGATCTCCAATGGCTTTAATTAATATAAACCTTTTTGTAACATGCATCATGCATGATTAAGCTCTGATGGCACAGAATCATGAACAGATCGAGTTTATCATATGATCAACAACCAAATTAATTGACGTTCGATCGAGAAGGAGATGATGCACGAACTGACCTGAATCAGTCAGTCCCGGCCACTTTAATTAATTAATTAATTAGTTTCACGGGCGGAACCTCCGGTGGCAATTCCGGCAGGTGATCTCCAGGCAGGCGGAGTTCATTCCTGCGGCGATCGCCTTCATCCTCTCCGCCTTCTCCATCTCCTCGCTGGCCCGCTCCCAGATCAGCCTCGCCCGCGCCAGGTCTTGCTCGGCCAGCTCCAGCTCCCGCCGTGCCATCTCCCTCACCCTCGCAGCGTGAGCCTTCTCCAGGAGAACGGCACCTCGAGTTGGCTCCTCGCTCAGAGGCGGACGCGAGCCGGTGCTGATCGACAGGTTGAGGTCGAGCAGGGGACGTCGACGCTCTCTTTGATCATCCTCTTCTTCCATGGCAGCAACAAAGTAAAGGGACAACCCACCCCACCCCACCCCACCCTCTTGTGGCTCTATATAGCGAGCCGCTGTAGCAGCATGACCCTGTTGTGCGTAGGATCCATGTATTTGACGGAGTCTAATGTGTTTGGGAGTCGACTGGTCCCCTACTCCGCTAAGCTTGTCGATTAGGAGTACTGGAGCAGTTAACTTACCGTTTGTTGGACAATTTTTGTAGAGATGTTTAATAATTAATTTGTCGAATTCAAATTATACCCAATCAATTTCAAACTTATATATCGAGAAAATTATTTAAGTTGATAATTTCAAACTGTCGAGGAAGAATGAACGTAACTGCTTGATATATATAACTGATTTGCCTAGAAAACTAGTTGTCTTGTTTGACCAATTCAAGCTGATTTTGTCAAGTCATCGAGTTAGCCGAGTGTCGATCGAGTCGTCGAGTCAGCCAAGTTATCGAGTCAGCTGAGTACCAAGTCGGCCGAGTCTGAGCGGGTCACTGTACATAGCGACAACGATGATTACTCGAGACGCGACGTCGAGTACTTAGGAAGTAATCTAGAATTTGAATGGGTTTTCGAGTGCTTAATTAGAAACAAAGACGATACATGAGGTCAGTGCTCAATGTAATTTTTTTAAAACAAATTCACTCCTCTATGGCTATCCTTCGAAGTTACGAAAGACATCTATTTCCAATGAAACATAAATGATCACGGTGAATTGAGTTCATACCCTAACACTATCACGATGATTTTGCCAAGCAAAAATGCACCACAAAGAAAAACTAGGGGAACACTTCTTATTCCTTGATTAGGTCATAGACTCCTTACATAGGAGCTCCAAACCTAGCCAGATGCCAGTCATGTGGTAAATATTAATTAATATGTTTAGATAAATTTTATCTTGACTGATTCGATATTCTCCAAGCGTATATCATGCTCGCACACGCACACGAATCAACATCGTTCAATATAATTTGGATCCTAAATTTGCACCCTCTTAGGGCATATTTAATGATTAAACCTCTAAATAGAGTTTTTTATAATCCTTGATGTGCCTCATTGATACCATAACCAAAATATAAAAATCTACTATTCTCTTTATAATTAAAAAATCTCTCCACAATTTTTTTGGACCCTATATTACCAATAATATATCTCCCTAAATTACAAATCACAAATCATAATATAATACTACTTTATCATTAATTACAAGCTTAATCTTCTAGAGAAAAAATATTTAATTAATTTTCACCATCATTTATTAACTATAAATTTTAAATCTCATCTCTATAATAGTTCAAAATTTTTTAGTGAATTGTTATTTATTTAAAATATTTCTCACAAATTTTAAAAATACGAGCTCACAAATAAGAGACAATCTCTTTTCACACATATGTCCATCAATATTTATAATAAATTATAAATCAACAACAAAATTTGGGAGATGAAACTAAACTAAAATTCCATTCACCGTAAATACCTGTCATTCTAATATTTATTTCCATTGACATTTTCAACGCATCTCACCGATCGCCATGATGGATGCCACGAATGGATTGAAATTGATAGATAGGGATGTAATCGAATCGAGCCAAGTTGAATAGTAAAAGGCTCAAGTTTAAATTGGATTTACTATTTTTAAACTCGAGCTCGGATTCGAATTTGATTCGAACTTTAGTTTTTAAATTCGAATTTGACTTGTAATAAAATTAAATAGTTCGATCTTAGCTCGAGTTCGGTTATTTATGTGATTTTAAATTATATTGATGGGGTTGAGCATCCTAGAGTTGACACGTGGTACAAGGAAACTACGTATCAGGATCCACTGAACTTGAAGGTCATGGTCAAGTTCCCGAGATTAGCTCGGGAAGATAGACATCCGAGGTCGGGCCGGGCCTTAAGCCCCTAAGACCACCTTGGGAAAGTAAAAGCACGAGGTCAAGCCAGACCTTAGGCTCCCGAGACCATCTCGGGATAACAGACGTCCGAGATCAAGTCGGGCCTTAGGCCTCCAAGACCACCTCTGAAGAATAGGTGCCCGAGGTCAGGCCGGGCCTTAGGCCCCCGAGATCAACTCGGGAGTGCAGACGCCCGAGGTCAGGCTGGGCCGTAAACTCCCTAGACCACCTCAGGAGTGCGGAAACCCGAAGTCGGGACGGGCTTTAGGCTCCCGAGACTACCTCGAGAGAATAAGCGCCCGACGTCAAGCCAGACCTTAGGCCCCCGAGACCACATCGGGAGAGCGGAGCCCGAAGACTAACATATCAGATAGCCCTACTTCAAGTAACTGTTCCCCTTTCTCGATCAGGAAAGTTATCAGATATTTATTGTCCGCTACATGCGGTAATTAAGGTCTTAATTATCGCTGCAGTCGTTACCTAAGAATTATCATGTAGCCGACAAGTATAGAATGTGGAGGAAAACGTGGAGACATAGGTGACCAAGCCCGCAGATATATAAAATGTTTCAGCACCCAGGTAAGGGGGGACACTCTCTAAACTAACACAATTTACATTCCTCGTTGTCCTCCAGCAAACGACCAAGGTTTTGACTTGAGCGTCGGAGTGGGCTCCGTCGGAAAACCTCCAATGTGTTTCCATTAACGCTCGTGTTGATCTCGCAGGGTGCGATTCACTTCTCTTCCTCATCATCCTGTCTACGTTGATTCCTTTCGAAATATATATATATATATATATATATATATATATATATATATATATATATAAATAAATGAGTCTTTTAATGAATACGTTCGTTAGTCCCTTAACGAATATGTTTGTGATGAGTTTAGCTCGCCCCCTGCTGAAAGGTGCATCCCGCTCCATGGCCAATTGGCCATGTCACGTCCAAATCATTAGGCGTTGGGGAAGCTCATTCAATTTGCTCTGCTCCATCCGCTTTTATTGGGTTTGATTGAGACTATTTTAAAGGCAATTATTTAGATAAGCATGGCTTTCATTTATACATATATTATTTTTAAAAAAATAATAAATCAAATAATATCGAATTTAAAATAATCCATCCAATTCAATAAAAATTTTTTGACGGCCGACTAAATAAATAAGAAAGTGTTACAATTCAAAAATTCAATATTATGTAATTACAAATTCATTTAAAAGGTAAGAATTTAATTGTGAATATCTTATTATTATTATTATTATTATTATTATTATTATTAATTTAATATTATTCCGTCGTATGAGGCATAATTTTTTTTAAAAGCTTTTGCTATATGATAAGTTTCGAGTGTAATAAATGAAACAGTTGACTATTAAGCAGACAATTGTTCGATCAGTGTTTCCTAATAATTAAAGTTTGGACAAAGTATGAATCAAGCCCCTCAACCACCTGTTTCTTCGGCTTATCAACATCATGGTATAACGACAATCATTATTTTTTAATATTCATGATTCAATTTTTAATATAATATATTATATATATATATTTTTTAAATTGAAATATAAATTTTAGAACGTTGGACTTCTAGATTATTCGTCGCGAGTACTTTTCGATTTATTTGATAGCCGATCAAATCAATTATCCAAATTTAATTATTATATGATTCATTATCCTTTTTTATCAACATTTTTAAATACTCGTAGAAGGTCCATTAAAACTTGATTTGTCATGATCTCTGTCGTGGGTAAACCAAATTTATAAATGTTAAGACAAACACATTAATGACCATTATCCGTAAGACTTCATCATACTAAACTTAAAAAATATATAATTATATAAATAAATCAAACTATATGATACTCGAAGCATGTGTGACAAAACACATAACTCGATCGAGGGCACGTGGTCATACATGATTTGGAATTGTAAATGAATTAAGTTGGGTCAAATTTTATATCGTTGCAGTTTCTTTGATAAATAATCAGTCAAGTCAAGCGGTTGAAATAATGTTTGTTTAAATTTGATTTAATTTATTTTTTACGAATTTAAACTTTGCGGAACTCTCGATTCAAATTTTTTTAATGATTTAAAATATTTATATTTTTAAATTTAATTAATTAGTAAGTAAGTTTGATATTATAAATTTATTTGTTCATTTAAAAAAAATTATTTCATTATCAATTTTATAGAAGAAGATAATATTTTATTAATTTTATTCATAAATATTATTTATTAATATTGTATCCAAATAATTCATAATCTTTACTCGTAAATATTAAATAAAGAGCTAAATATATACACACAAATTTATTCATTTAATTTAATAAGTTATTCAATCTTACTGGTTCAATTAAGGTTACGTATATTAAATGAATATAAATATGCTGTTAGAGAGCCGAATATAAAACTTACTCTTGAAAATTTGTTTCATTTATAACCTTATGTGATAATATAAGTGCTCTGGGGTTACGGTATTATCAGATATCCTCAGTCCAATCTCTAATTATGATATATTTGTAAGAATTTTTCTTTTCAATGGAACGCGCAATTATGAGATATTGGATTTCTAGTTCACCCATTACGAACATTTCTCGATTTACCTTAGCGGTCAGTAAAAAATTTCCTTAAGATCGGGTTGATCATCGAGGTTCTGTGTTATCGAGTTCAACATTTTCTCCACCGGGACTACGGTGCAGCAGAGGTGCCAAGTTGTCACTCAGGTACCCACAGTTTGAACTCCAACTACGACATAATTGTAAAAAAAAATCTTTAAATATGACACATAACAACATGATACTGAGCTTGTGAGTCACCCGCCGTAAGCGCTTATCGATCTATTTTTACAGTCGATGAAAATTTTTCATAAAATCAATTCGATCATTCAAAATTCAATGTTATCGATTCTATCTAATATAAGTGGTCCTTAGAAGTTAACTCTATTAAACCGTGATTTTATACCATACCATTATTATCTATCGGCTTGCACAGGTGTGATATAGAGATAAAATATTTAGAAAAATAAATAAAAATATCCAATCTGAATCTCAATAGGGACTAGAGGTCGACATTCTTAGTATACATGAATTGTATTTCGAATTTATCTGATAAATCACTCTCTCAAATATCTAGATTATAAAATGCATAATAATAATAATAATAATAATAATAATAATAATAATAATAATAATAATAATAATAATAATGGATGTGGGTTTGGCCCTTGTGTCTATGACTAATTTGCATGGCATTAACCACAAGCTCACGAAATGATCAGTAGGTCTCCGCAACTGTATCGCAGTATGCCGATGGCCGGCAGTATCACACACCGCGGTTGATCGAGATCGGCACTAGCGATGCCATAACTTGTCCTCAGAGCCAGCGGCTGATCAGACGTCCTTTTCTCACTTTGTGGATTGGCCGGCCGATCTCAGTAGGGAGAGGGCTGTGTCTCCCCATGCCGACGGCTGACCTTCTAACTGACTGTAGTGGTGGCTCCCTGCTGACACCGAACAGGAGAGTGGTCCAAAAGTCTCAATGATCATTGATCCGGTCGAATGTTAGGTCTCAAGATGGGCAGTCCTTTGTCAGGTAGCAGCTGACGTGGGATCAAGGAATGGTCAACGACCGATCGGGCTCCGGGTAGAGGGCTATCCGGCCAGCCAATGGCTAGCAATGGCCAACGAGATAATCAGTCCGGGTGGCAGAACGTACTCACTTTAGGAGTTCTCCCCCGCCTAAGAAGGAGAGACCGAAGGACCAACTCAGATGGGGCAAGTCAGTCGATCGGCTGCGCCGACTAGGGTAGGCCGGACATTTCCTCTCCTTCAGAGGACCGTTAGTTGTGCCATATTGAACCTCCGAGTTGCATGGTTATGAAGTTGGTCAGCTGAACAGTAGACCAGACCTTTGGCACGCCCGAGACCCTAGAACCGTAGTCTGTGAGGAATCTTACAAGGATACGGTTCTAGTAGGATGTGACTCATGAAATATGAGAAGTGAGTCATAGTACGAGATAATTACTGTGATGAGATATATGGGCGGCTCACCCAGTTTGACAGGATAATGTGACTAATGAGAGATAGCCTATAACCGTCATCACCGCCATAATCTCGATCTGACACAAAAGATCGATCACCTAGAAGGATCTTCTTATTAATAAGAAGTGATGCTTTGGCAGGTGGATCTTCCAGCAAGGTATGATAATTTCCTCCGAATCCAACGGAGATTCAATATCCAACACGAATGGAGGAAGATATGGAGGGACTATCGATACTCGATATCTCACCCGAATACCCGATTAAATAAAATATATATATACATATTAAATAATTTTTTCTCCAAAATCCACTAATAATTTGTATTGATGTTAGAAATAGGATATAAAGATGTTTAATTTATTTTTAAAATTATAGATATACATTTTTTTTAAATATGATGTAAATTCTAATGTATTTTTGTTAAATGATATAGTTGGATCAAATGAACAAAAATTATTAAAATACAAGATATCCGATCCTTTAATGGGTATGAGTATTCGGGTGGATATCTGATACCCAATGGGTATGAGCACGGAGAATATAGAATCCGACTCGAACCCGACCCATTAACACCCCTAGCCAGTGACATCTATAAAAGGGATCCCCTTCCTCCACGCGCAGGAAAGTTCTCTTCTCCGAATTCACTACTTCCACTTCATTTTCTCCACCGATGACCTAACTTGATCGTCGGAGTGTTGGGTTCTCCCGGCACAAAACAATAAAAACACAGCGGAAACAAGAACCCACGAGCGATCCATGCGAAAGAAAACTCGTACAAAACTATCTATCTAATAGATTTATCTACTGTTTATACCTTTGAAGCGTGCCCTTCGGTTATCCCGCTCGTCCAAGATGCGCCGGATCTCTTGCACGTTCAAGCGTTCGTGCCTCTATTCGTATCCACACGGACACAATCTCTCAACTTTGGGAGAACTATCTTAGTTGTGCTAGCAACTTGAGGTAGCTCGAAAACACCAAGAACCTTACAATAAGGTTTCGGCCAAGAGTGGAGGAGAGGAAGAAGGGAGGAAGGGAAGGGGAAAAGCTAAGGCAAGAAGAAGGAGAGTTCATCCAAAGTCACAAGACCCTCTTTTATAATCATCCCATGAATATGAAGAGGTTTGTGTCTCTTTGGCTTCCCAATAAAGAGCACATCTTTTCATATGACTCTTTGTCATTTCCCATGCAAGAAAAGAATCTTTTCATCCAATGAAAAGAAACTTTTCTCTTTCCTCCATGCAATCCGACCGGGCCTCTCGGGCTTCCGGCTCAATCTCTCGACCAAGCCTCCCGAGTGGCGAGCTCCCGACCCAGTCTTTTCATATGACTCTTTGTCATTTCCCATGCAAGAAAAGAATCTTTTCATCCAATGAAAAGAAACTTTTCTCTTTCCTCCATGCAATCCGACCGGGCCTCTCGGGCTTCCGGCTCAATCTCTCGACCAAGCCTCCCGAGTGGCGAGCTCTCGACCTAGTCTGCCGAGTGCCGACCCGATCCGCCAAGTTCCGACTCGGCCCGCCGAGCTCCGACTCGGTCTCTCTCGAGTTCCCAACTCGAGTCCCCCGAACTGACCTCCCGAGTTCCCAACTCGGGCTCAGGTCTCCCGAGTTCCCAACTCGGGCTCAGATCTCCCGAGTTCCCAACTCGGGCACAAATTTGCCGATCAACATTCCCGAAGCATTGGGCCCTTTGTGTGTGACTCAATAGGTTCTCGTGACGTTGGCAATGCACCTAAACACTTTAGACACATAAACAATGAGCGACATTTAGCAATGCATCATTGCTACCCAAGTAACAAGAAAAGTCGAGATCCGACTAAACCTCCGTGACTATCATAGTGTATGACCTTGTCCTTCTATCCTTGATATCTAGATTGGCTAATGAGGCATATACCGTGTCATCCTTAATCAATCTTGTGTTTCTTGATCCCCGAGTAGACTCACTCAAACAAATGAGTTCAATATCTCATATTGACTCATTTGAGCATGATCATGCGTTTCAGTAGTCTTACTCGATCAAGGGGCCCACAGATATCACTCCCGTCATATGGGAGGGATAGATCCCATCAACATCACTCACATCCCTCCGCATAATTCATTATACACAGTGATCGCCTTTATAGTCCACCCTATTACGGGTGACGTTTGACGATACCAAAGTACATAACTCCTATGTAGGGAACCGTAGTGACTTCAAGTCTAAGGACTATTCATACCAATAGTCACATGAGAAAGTCTATGACACTCATATGACAATCTATGAAACTTTCTCATAGCGGGTCATTCAGTACACATTCTCTAATGTATACCCATGTGTCAACTTGATATCACATATCCATGACTTGTGAGCTCAAGTCATCAGTTGACCTACATGCTAGTCTCCATGCATCAATATTGTCCCTGAATAATTGATGCTTGACTAGGAATAATTTAGTGTAGTGTTCTCTACATTATCTCACTATCGATTCAACCAATCGATATAATGTAGATATGAACCTACTACACAAGGACATTATTATACTTAGTTATTCGGCACAGAATACAAAGTAAGTATAATAACCAAACATGCCTTTATTAATAATAGAATATGATACAAAATGTCTCTAGTCAATCATCACATAATTGACTCTATGGCTCCTACTAACACGGAGTGCCTGTGTCGGGAATCCCCCAGGCCAACCTCTAATGGTTTTCTATCCCCGCAGTTCATCGAAGCTTTTTGCTGACCACCCACCACCTGATCGACAACCCTGTAGTCCTCTCTCGGTCAACTCCTGCGCCTCATCATTCAGGTGTCATCTTCACTTCGCGACAAGATCAAATTTGGCGTCGTCTATGAGAACTCTTCGCCTGATCAGAAGTACGTGTTGGATCGAGAAAATACGATAGAGGGGGGGGGGTGAATATCGTGAAAACATTTTCGGATAAAACTAAGAGAATGTGTAGCGTAAATAAAAACAAATCCACCAGAAGAACACAAGTACTTTTACTTAGTTCGGAGTCGCGGTCGGCTCCTACTCCAAGGCCCACGGTCCTTGACTGTTTACTGCGGGTAATTCTATATTTGCGCAAAAGGTTACAAAGTTTGATACAGAATTATTGCAGAAATTAAACACGTATGCTTTTCGTTACCGACGCCCGGTGTAGATTGTACTTCGGTGTAGAGGGTCATCGTCGGCGCTAGAATCTCGAGATCGAAGTTTTTCGGAGTAGAGCACTTGAACGAAGAGCGTAGAGGCGTTGGAAGATTGATGTTTGATGCCTTAGGGGTCGAGCACCTTTTATAGTGCTCCTGGGGGCGCCCTGGACGTCGGGGGCTCCTGTCTAACCCATTAGCTATTTACTGACTGTTATAAATAGTAGCTTTCGCTAGGGTTAATCAAGTTAAGTGATCTGTTCAAGTTAGATTTTCTAAGCTTGACACTTAACCTAATTACTGTTTATTTGATATTTAGTGCCCCAATTACTGCAGATGTACTGACTTAAAGTATCTTGAATCAAGGCAAAGACCTAAGCATCTCAACCCATTCTAGGTTATCAATCAAAAGTACCCTAAGGTGCTTGTGAGATGTTGGCTTCTAGATCTATAGGTGCATACAGTTCTAGGGTTAGGGCCTAAGCTAAGTCCATTTGCGAGAAAACTCTAGTTTTGAAGGGGGTAGTTTTTCATAAGAAAAACTAAGTCGAAAAATCATTTTAAAAATGCATAAAGAAAATGATTTTTCAAAATTAAATATGAACTGATTTTAAAATCAAGTAATAAAGCAGTTTTAAAAAAAAACAGAAGTAGAGCAAACCTATTCTACCAAGCATAACCCTAAGTTAGTAACCGATAAAGGCAGATAATCAAGTGAATAACTAGCAACTAGATAAAAGTCAACTGGTCAAAGTGATGACCAGATACCATAGTCAAATGCATGTCAACCCTACTGAGTAGGGGTAGTCAACTAGTCAACAGTACAACAGAAAACATCAATATGAACTAAGAGGAAGGGCCAGGATGGTCAAATGGGTCAGGCTGCCATGATCGAAACAGAGACATCATTTCATTATATCGTGCGTCGTTAGCCTCTTGATTGGCTCTGAGGGCATTCATATACTAAGTGTAGTGGCCCTCATTTGCCTCCATTTCCTCCGCATGATTTGCCTCCACTTCCTCCCAGAGGCTATGGATCTCTGTCTCAAGTCGTGTCACTCTCTCGTAGAGTGTCGGTGGTGGGGGCTCATCTATCTGCTCTCGGATCTCGGTAGCGAGATCTGCAACGTCGACCTCTACATCCTCGTCGGAATCGATCTGGGGTCCGGCTCGCTGACGTCTCCATGATAAAACCCCGGTACCCGAGACCTCTATGTCTGCTAGGGAAAAGTTTCTAAAACCTATTTCATCAAATTCGGTCATTGTGGTCATTTCTCCATCGGTGATGTCGCGACTGTGATGATGAAGAAGAGAGGTAATGATGTGACAATAAGGGGTGCGTACCCGACCCTGAGTGGTAATACTGAATGCATGTAGAATGGTGTGAAACATATGAAGTCCAATATCGATATCTAGGTGATGGATCAATGCGTACAGTAAGAAAGTGTGGAATGGTCGCATGGTCGCGACGTCCCTAGTGGACAAGGGTAGAATGCAACGGACTAGGACTCTATAAAGAGCGTAGTCCTGAACCTGAAGATCTACAGACTCAAATCGTCTAGCCAAGGGGTTTCGAGCATCTCTATAAAAAGAGGTATATAGGGTGTCCAGGTCAATGTGAGAGTAGGGAGCAGCAAATGGAGGATCTCTCGGCGGATAATAGCAGAAAGTGGACTGAGAAAGTCGCAGTCCAAGAAATATGTTAAGCAACGAGGGTGTGATTGTCAAGGGCATCCCTTGGACTGTGGTGACAAAGATGAGGTTATCTTGTCTGACTATATTGTTGTAGAATTCTGCACATAGGCTTGTGTTCACGGGATGAGTGCAGAAGACAAGGTTATTAAGTTGATAGAAGTTTATGACGTTCATAGCTAACGAACAGGATTGAGTAAAGAATTGTCTATTTAGGAAACTCGTCTTGATGGGTTTATACGTTGTCCTAGCAAATTTATTGCAAAGTTCCAAGGTCGGAAACCTAGGGTCAGGGATAGGTTCGGTCCCAGGGTTTGGTTGATTTGCATGACGTTTTCTAAAATAATACGAAACATGCGTTCAACGGTAGAAAGAATAAAGAAATTAATTTTAAGTGCAAAAGAAATGATACCGAGTGGTCATCCGGGGAGGCATGGTCGAGGTGGAGTGGTCGAGGAGATGAGAGGGTCGTTCGATCGCCTTATGAGGAGAAGAGTTGGAGAGGAGAAGTGTTTTGGGTGTGGCAAATGAGGGGGTTTCGGGTGCTTTATATAGAAGGTGGTCGGAGGGCGCCCTGGTCAGAAGGCAGGTGGCTTTGGCAGCGTTTCTGCCCTGACTTGGTCCTAGGGGGGCGCCCGTGATGGCCTGGGCGCCCGGGGTCAGTTGAAAACAGCCAAATGCAACTTTTTGATTTTGACCCAGTCCTTGGGGGCGCCCGTGAGGACTCGGGCGCCTAGCTTAACTAGGTATTTGACAGCTTTTCTGTCTTGATTAAAGAGAAAAGGGAGGGGTCGCCCGAGGGGTCACGGGCGCCCGGTATGTGTAACAATTGACAGCTTTAGATGTATTGTTGACCAGTTTGACGTTTGACCATGGTTTGACTATTACTGTTGACCAGTTTGACCATTTGACCATGGTTTGACTATCACTATTGACCAGTTTTGACTATTTTGACCAGTATTGACTGGATTAACCAAGCAACAATCAGGTCAACTCAGTTCTAAATTACAGGCTTTAATGTTTGTACTAAACAAAAGTACAGGGATCAGATGAATTTTAGTTAAGTTAAGTTTAACCATCTCACCCGTTCTAGAGTTGTCAATCACGTTAGCCTTATGGGTTTTTGTGAGACAGGTTTTGAATAGGAGTAAGAATTTATTTTGAAAAATCATGATTAATTTGAAAAGTTAAATTAATTTTGAAACAATTGGTTTTGAATTTATTTTGAAAAAGAGTGTTTGAATCTATGATTAACTGAAAATTTGTGTTAGATTCGAATTTGACAAAGAATAAATTGAATTTGAATTTCAAAAATTGGCTTCCAGGTCTTGGCGAGGCACTAGGCCTTCTTTGGTCGTAGCCTTATTGGATCATCAACCCTTTCCTTGACAAAACCTTTTAGTGAAATTTCATTTTCAAGATTACTTTTTGAGAAATTCTGGTCTAACTAGTTTGGGTCTTGGATCGGTAGCTTCGGCTAGTTTCACCAGTCTAAAGAGACCAAGTAGTGTATACTTGACCTTATTAGAAAAGGCTTCCCTAACGTACTATCATCTCACCGTCACCCAATACTATGTTGTTCAAATTTCAGTTAATTGGTTTAGTCCTTAGTCTAACCAGTCCTAGGTCTAAGCATGGTAAATTGCAGAAAATAAATAGACAAGCAATCATGCAATTTTAAAACAAGAAAAGAAATTTATTTAACTATAAAGATTGTTTTTAAGTTGGCTCCCCCTGGACTAAAGCCACGATAATGGTTCGGCAAGATGTGAATCTTGTCCTTGGGGATCCAATACTGATTTGATCCAATTTGGTTGTTCAGGCAAAGTTTGGGTACCCATGCCTGAACTTTAGGTCTAGACTGATTTAGTACAGCATAGTATGACCTTTGTCTCGCCTTGGTTCGATAGCCTAACCCGGATCGATTTAGAACCGACTTCTGTTTTCCAAGGATCATGTCAAGACCCTTGGAACCAGAAGTGAATCGTTCTAAGGCTGCTCTAAGGTCCTTGACTTGAGTTTTCAAGGAGGAGTTTTCTTTTTCAAGTTTTTCAACTTGAGTAGAGGTTCCTTCTTGAACTTTCTCAGTTAAGGATCTAGAGTCAGCTCCCTCTTTCAGGAGTTTTACTTCCTGTCGGAGGGACTCGACTCGAATTGTAGCATTCGCCAAGTCGCGAGATAGATAGGCAATTAATTCGGATAATTGAATTCTAGAAAATCCACTTACAGTGATTTTGCCGTCCTCTGAAAATGTGAGCTTTCCGTCGTCCGACTCCGATTCTGATTCGGTCTCAATTTCTTCCGAAGCAGTTAGGGCGAGCAGGTTCGACTGTGGGGCCTCTTCTTCTTCTTCGGAGGAAGATTCGTCCCACGTTGCCTGAAGGGCCTTCTTCCTTCTTGTCTTCTTGGCTTCTTTCAGATTAGGGCATTCCGATTTGAAATGTCCCTTCTTGTTGCATTCGAAGCAGATCACACTTGATTTGTTCTTGGATGGTTCAGCCAGATCCTCCTTCTTTCGGCTGGCTTTTCTTCTGTTGGACTGATTCTTCAATTCCTTGTAGTAGTTCCGGACAAGCCAGACCAGCTTGGGTCGATCTCCTTCGCTATCTTCTGAGTCTGAGTCTGAGTTAGACTCGGGTGTAGGTTGAGGCTTCTTCTTGACCATTTTTCCTGTCTTACCTGCAACAAAAGCAATGCCTTTCTCGGCCAGGGTGCAGTTAGTCTGCTCATGTAATTCAAGCTCAGAAAATAATTCATCTAATTTTATTTTAGAAAGATCCCTTGAAACTTTGTACGCATCTACCATAGATGCCCACAAAGTATTTCTCAGGAAAGCGTTAAGAGTATACCTGATCAGGTCACGGTTCTCTACCTTGTAACCGATTGTGTGTAGACCGTTCATCGGCTCCTGAATTCTGACGTGGAGCTGGGCTGCAGATTCGCTGTCGTTCATCTTGATTGTGTACATCTTGTTTAGTAGTAGGTCCCTCTTGCTGATTCGGGTGTCGGAGGTTCCTTCGTGCAACTCAATTAACTTACCCCAGAGCTCCTTTGCACTGTTGAATGGTCCCACCCGGTTCAGTTCTTCTTTTGTTCGGCCGCATTGGAGTGTTTGAGTCGCTCTAGCATCGACCTCAATCTTCCTTTTAAGTGAGGCGTCCCATTCGGTGTAAGGTTGTGTAACTCCTTCAGCATTTCTTGGGATTTCCAAACCAGACTGGATTATTATCCACATGTCCACTTGAGTTTTCAAGTGGACTTCCATCCGACTCTTCCAGTAGTAGAAATCCTCCCCACTGAAAAGTGGTGGTCTGGCTGTACTGAACCCATCTTGCATGACCATTTAGTAATTCTGAAATAATAGAAAAAGAACTGTCCCAAGACTTGGTCTTGGATTAGCAGTGCGGGAATAAAATATTTAAAAGAATTTATCGAGTGGTGTTGCACCAACCTCAATTAACGATAAAAACATCGAACGAAAAAGAATTAAAAAGATTTTGGAAAAATCCGAAAAATTCTCAAATTAGTGGTTGCACCAAATTTGAGCTTCTCCGCTCTGATACCACTTGTTGGATCGAGAAAACATGATAGAGGGGGGGGGGTGAATATCGTGAAAGCGTTTTCAGATAAAACTAAGAGAATGCGTAGCGGAAATAAAAACAAATACACCAGAAGAACACAAGTACTTTTACTTGGTTCGGAGTCGCGGTCGGCTCCTACTCCAAGGACCACCGTCCTTGACCGTTTACTGCGGGCAATTCTATATTTGCGCAAAAGGTTACAAAGTTTGATACAGAATTATTGCAGAAATTAAACACATATGCTTTTCGTTATCGACGCACGGTGTAGATTGTCTTCGGTACAGAGGGTCGTCATCGGCGCTAGAATCTCGAGATCGGAGTTTTCCGGAGTAGAGTGCTTGAACGAAGAGCGTAGAGGCGTTGGAAGTTGATGTTTGAAGCCTTAGGGGTCGAGCCCCTTTTATAGTGCTCCTGGGGGCTCCCTGGACGTCGGGGGCGCCTGACACGTGCCTTCGGATCCGAGAAACCTCGTCCGAAGCTCGGTCAGCGCTTATCCCTCCAGAATCGGCCTCGGAGCTAACGGGGGCACCCGGGACACTGGGGGCGCCCTCCTTGACTTGGTCTGCTGGCTTCTGGTTACTTTGCTTCGATTGCTTTGATCTTGGGCGCCCGGGGCCTCCGGGGCGCCCTGCTTACTGCAATTTCGAAGCAACTCTTGCTTCCTTGTTTTGCCTTGACCTTGGAGGCGCCCGGGAGCTCCAGGGCGCCCTGCCCAGCTGTCTGCCCCTCTCCTTTGGGGTGTTCTGAGCTGCAGAAACACATTCCTTCGGTCCTGCATTCAAGGTTAGTTCCAAAACAGCAAAGCAAGAGTATTAGATAATTTTTTACAGTCGTAGCTGTCTTGATTCTGATTTCGGGTCTCCCATATGGAACCCTAGGTCGAACCGACGCCTACTGTTCCCTCGACGGGGAACGCGTCCTCACCTACTCCTCTTAGGAGAATTTACCTTTTGCCAACCGGCTCCTCCGGTTGCACTTTTGCCCGATGCACCTGACCAGGTCTTCGTGCCCACCTTCCGAGCAGGTTTTCGGTGCCCAGCTCCTTGCCAGGGCTTCGTGCCCAGTCCTCGACTAGAACTTCGTGCCCACCTTCCAAGCAGGTCTTCGGTGCCCAGATCCTTGCCAGGGCTTCCTGCCCAGTCCTCGACCAGGACTTCGTGCCTAGTGTACCTAGGGCTCCTTTCCTGCACACTTAGTCAAAGTATTAGATACAAATAACATCTTAACTTCTGAACCCTTTGCCATTTATCAAAACCCAGGTTTGACTTAGGTGCTGCCTGCACCAACGGTACGAAGATGACCGACTCAAACAAGATGACTATCACCATCTCACAGGAGAATGTTGAGATATTGGTCGCCATGAGGGCCCAGAAGTTAGCTCAGCAATAGCAGCCAAGTGAGGGCCCCGCCGCTGGATGTAAGTACGCGATGTTTTTTTTATGTGGTCAGCCGAGTCAAATTAGGTCTTGTTGTATTTGATCCCTGTGTCTAAGTATGTAGGAGTTTAAGAGCGCAAGAAGTCGAGCGGAAGACACAGCGGTCGAGAAGGATGACACGGGAAGGGAGCCGATAGGCTCGGTGCATCCGAGGGTTGCGGAGGTCTATGAAAGAGTATGCCAGTAGAGTGAGAAGGACACACGTGATGTCTGAGAGACGAGTAGTCGGGTGAAAGCACGCTCAAGGACAAGGCCGGAGGAGAGTTTGGGTGAGCCCAATTCTGGAAGGCCCAAGATCACCCAAGAAGACCCGCCGGAAGACTGGTCAGCCAAAAGCTAACCAAAGTCAACTCGGGCGCTCGTGAATGGGGGCGCTCCTATGCACTCAGGCGCTCGAGAAGTTTAAACTCATTCAGAATTAGCTGTTTGCGGCCGTTGCGACAAGGATAATCCTAGAGCCACGTGTCAGGCACCGCTATGCACTTGAGCACCCGTATAAGGCCATGTCAGCAACCGGATAAACTTTGTTGGGCCTATAAATAGACCTCAAAGCTCAGTTTCTTTCCATCAATTCAACTGTACTCAAATTCTGTACGAATTTTAATTTTCTTTCTGTGTTCTTGAGTTCTGTAAGAGGCTTTTTCGCCCAAAGGAGTACATTTGGAGATTGCGTTGTTTCACTATCTTAGATTGGCAACCACGCTGGTTGCAACCAAGTAAATCTGGTTGTCTACCTCTTTCTTTTCTTGTTATTATTTTTATTTGCTTATGTTTGTTATTTATAACAACTAATTTGTATCTTTATTTAAGAAAAAATAAAAGATTATTTTTATTTGCAGGGGCAATTCACCCCCTCTTGTCGGCCGTCTGATCCCAACAAGTGGTATCAGAGCGAGAATGCTTTAGAAGGACTAACTGCCAACTGAAGCAAATTCCAAATAGTCGGATCAAGCATCTACCCATCTAAGTTCGAGGGGGAGTTCGCGCTATGGAAGCACAAAATGGAGTATTCTTTAAAACTGATTTTGGCATTTTATTAATAATTAAATTCGATTTTGTAGTACTAAAAGATAACAACAGAAAAGAAAAGGATGAACTCTAATGGAGCAAAAAGGAGGAAGCAGACTTCATGGCCAATGCAAAGAAGAATTCCATCTGCTAAACATCTTGCCAGCATAAGAAGTCTATCGGATTGGTGCCTACAAATCAGCAAATGAACATTGGGAGAAGTTCTTAGAACTACATGAAGGGACATAAAAAGCAAAGCTAACAAAACGAGAATTGTTCCAGAATCAACTCAGCAACCTTCGAATGGAAGAAGGAGAGTCAGTAGCCCAACTGCACACCAAACTTAAGGAGCTAATTACGGGACTCACCAACCTCAGAGAAACGGTATCAAATTGCGACGCACAAAGGTATGCTCTTAACGCCTTCCCGAGGACGCCATACTAGACATCCATAATTGATGTGTATTACATATCTAAGGACCTTGAGGTAAGTACCCTAGAATAATTATTTTTCACTTTAGAATTTTATGAATCTCGGTGCGCAGGTAGTGTTAAAAAGATTGATAATATTCCCCTACACTCAAGGAAGATCCAACATAAAGAAGTATCTTTAGCCGATGAAGAAGAAGCAGTGTACATGGTAAGATTTTTTTTTTAAAAACTAAATCTAATAAATTTAATGAGATGCATGCCAAAAGACACCCACGAAGCAAAAGAAAAATAAAATGCTACTATTGCGATGAAAAGGGACACGTCAAAGAGAACTCCCTCAATTTGAAGAATAAGGAAAAAGGGGTAACAAAGTCAAAGACCCACAATTTAAAGGCAACATGGGATAAGTCTTCATCAGAAGAATTCGAACTCGAGGAACATGTAGGCAATCGCTAATGGCCGATCACTAAGAAGAGAGCATCGATGAAGAGGGAGCCACATCAGAAGAAAGTAACGATGGAGGGGGAGCTTCCGAATTCGAAAATGACCTGGTAAGCGAGGTATGTTTACTCCAACCTGATCAGTTTTATTTCGGTATTAAGAAAATGACAAAATCTCTCTATAAATTAAAATTTAAGAACATAGAATTAAAAAAAAAATTTCGTTTCTGCATACTCATTAGAGATGTATGACAAGCTAAAACTTGAAAATTCAAAATTAAGAGAACAAATAGAAACCTTAGAAAAGAAATGTGTTGCATGTTCAAATAATTTTTAGAAGTCAAACTTTAATGTAAGTCTTAACTGGTATCTTAGAAATCACAAGGGTCAAATTATAAAAATGTACATAAATTATATTCCTCCGAAATATTTGATAAATTTCGTAGGTAGGAATTTATTTTGGGTCATAAAATTTATACTAAATTGTTAGATTGTTTTTGCTTGCTTTGTTTGTGATTTATTTGAATTTTTTTATTTAATTGTTGCATAAAATTATGTTTTAAATTTTCCTATGATAAATTTTATTTTTATCTAGCCAGAATTTTTTTTTGGAATTTTTTGTCTGTTAAATATATTTTTATGAATTTTTGTTTAAAAATTGATTTTTTAATTTTGAAAAATACCTAGAAAATTATTATTGAAAAATTCGAAATTTTGGAATCTATATGTTACATTTCAAATGTTATAAATTTTTTTTCATGGTTAATATCTAATTTTACAAATTATGTCTTCAAAAATTATCAACTCTGAAATAAAATTTATTTTCTTATACTTTGAAATTTTATTTTAATTTTTTTTACAAAAATGAATCTACCAAATTTCTCATTTGGATAAAAATTTGAATATTTTTCAACTAAATATTAATTTCTATAAATTTTTTATCACAAATCAAGAATTTTAATTTTAAAAATACTTTAAAATCGATTTTTGAAAAATCGAATTTACAGGAGACTAATCGTTAAATTTGACATGTTTCAAAAACTTTCAAAATGTCTAGTGTGTTTAAATTTTTTTCTAAGTTGATTTTACCCTTAACATTTGTTTCGATATAATCAATGGGGGAGAAGATAGGATTAAGTTAAGAGGAGGTTTAAATTGCAAATTAATCTTTATTAAACTATAATATTTTTCTATATTTATGTTTAGCACTAACTTAACTCGGATTTATGCACATAAAAAGGGAGAGATTGTAAGTACCCTAGGTGAGTTTTGATGTGGTCAACCTAGTCAAGTTAGGTCCTGTTGGTATCTGATCCCTATGTCTATGTGCAGGAGCTTAAGAGTACAAGAAGTTTAGTGGAAGATGCAGCAGACGAGAAGGATGGGACGGGAAGAGAACTGAGGGCTCAGTGCATTTGAGTGACACGGAGGTTTACGGAAGAGTACACAGGTGGAGCAAGGACGTGCATGAGGTCCAAGGGACGAGAAGTCAAGGAGGAAGTCTGCTCAAGGAGAAGGTCGGAGACAAGTTTGGGTGAGCCTAACTCTGGATGGCTGGAGATCACGCAGAAGGCTGGAAGAAGGCTGGTTAACTGGAATTGACTTGTTAACTCCTAGATGCCCGAGTACATTCAGCTGTCCGGGTAATCAAGTGTTTGTATTAATACGGACACCTGACCATACAGGCGCCCAAATTCATAAGGGCTCCCAAGAGCCAATACTTATCGCAGAGTCATTTTTTGACCGTTGCGATGTGAATAGTCATTGACTGAACTCACGCACCCTTGTGCACTCGGGCGCTTGTGATGTGCCACATCAACACATCAATAAGTTTTTCCAGAGGCTGTAAATAGACCTCTGAACTCAGTTGATTTCAACAATTCAATTGTACCAGAATTATGTAATCTTTTCTTTAAGTTTTGTTTGAGTTTCATTATTATAAGAGGCTTCTCTGGCCACAAGGAGATAATCTAGAGACTGCGCTTTCGTTTGTCTTGAATTAGTAACCTTTCTGGTTACAACCAAGTAAACCCTTGTTTGTGCCTCTTTTCTTTTGGTTTAGTTAAATTATTTATGTATGTTTATTTTGTTGTCTTTAACTAATCTTATCCTTGAGAAGAAACACAAAAGATCGAGTTTCATTTTTCAGGGGCAATTCATCCCTTCTTACCAACCATCCGATCCCAACATTTTCTGGCTTACCCAATTACCGTGCTAACTAATAGCGCCCTCGGCTGAGTCTTGGTAAATTCGGAAGCGTCGGGTCAACTGATCAAATGGACGACAGAGCTGAGTGTATACGATATACAATATCAGTCTCGGACCACTATCAAAGCCTAAGCCCTGGCCAACTTCCTTAGTGAATTACATAATGAAGAACCTGGGGATGCTCGGAAGATATATGTAGATGACTCTTCCGCTCAGTAAGGAAGTGACATTGGTATTATTATAGTCTCTTCGAAGGATGATAGACTCTATTTATCTATTTGGCTAGATTATCGAGTCATCACCAACGAGGCTGAGTATGAAGCCCTCATCACCGACCTACAAGCGGTAGCCAAGCATGTCAATGCCTCCTGAGTCCTGCTCTATTCTGACTTCCAACTGGCGACACAACGATTGGTCGGTCGGTTCGAAGTAAATAGAGAGTAGCTTCAGATGTATGTAGATGCCTATGAGAAGCTGAGGGCAGAGTTCCATAAGGTGCAGCTGCAACAAGTCCCTAAAAAAAGCAACCTAGAGGTAGATGAGCTGGCTAAGCTGGCAGGGTCCATCACCCCATGGATCCTGACCAAGACTATAGCTCAAACCATGCTTATCGCCCAGATAGAGCAACAGGCCGAGCTGGACATGCAGGGAAATTGGAGAACTCCCTTTATATCATATTTTCAGCAGGGAACTCTCCCGACCAACCCCGAGAAAGCCAGATTATTAAAAAATTTGAGTCACTCAGTTCACCTTGGTCGGTGATTCGCTTTGTAAGAGGGCTTTCTCTGGACTGTTACTCGAGTGCCTGGGAGAAGAAGACGCAGATTATGTACTAAGAGAGATCCACTTGGGATCTTGCGAAAGTCACACAGGCTACCAGTCGGTAGCTCGAACAGTATTGTTAGTTGGATATTTTTGGCCAACTTTGCACAAAGATATTGAGAGTCTAGTAACTACATGTCTGCCCTACTAGAAGCGCTAGAATTTATCCCATCGGCCAGTCGAGGTGCTCAGGGCCTCCATGGTGTCTTGTCCCTTTGGCCAATGGGGAATGGGCATCGTGAGACCTTTTCCGATGGCACCTACTCAAAAGAGGTTCTTGTTGGTGGCCATGGATTACTTTTCCAAGTGGGTTGAAGGTAAGGCATTAGCTTGGATCATAGAGAGGTAGTCATAAAATTCCTTTGGCAAAATATCTTGTACCAATACAGGATCCCACATAAATTGGTCTCTAACAATGGGAGACAATTTCAAGTCAGAAGAATCCAAGAGTGGTGTATGGCCTACGAGATAAAGCAGACGTTCACTTCAGTGGCTTATCCACAAAGCAATGGTCAAGTAGAAGTGCCAACCGAGAGATCATTAGAGGGCTAAAGACAAAGTTGGACCATGTCAGTAGCTCTTGGGAGGAGGAGTTGCCCAGTGTCTTATGGGCTTAAGGGACCACGTTGCTGTGGGATTGTTGTGATCGATAGAGGAGCTCTTGGGAGGAGCTGGCCAGTGTCTTAATTCCGGGGAACACATCCTCACCTACTCCACTCTAGAGAAGTTACCTTTTGCCAACTAGCTCCTCTGGTTGGACTTTTGCTCGACCTCCGAGACTCCCAAATCTCGAGACGTCCGATCCTCGACCCATCTCTACTTTTGTTTGTAGTTCTTGCTCAGCTAAGTCTTCTGCCTGATCTTCCGGATCAGGTCTTCGATGCCCAACCCTCGGTCAAGTCTTCGATGCTCAGCCCTCGGCTAGGACTTCATGCCCAATTCCTCGAACCAGGTCTTCCTCCCCAACCCTCGGCCAGGACTTCGTGCTCAATCCTACAAGTTAAGACTTCGTGCCTAGGTAAACCAGGACTTTTCTTGCACACTTAGTAAATTCGTTAGTTGACCACATAGACTTAACTTTGAACCATTTACCATTATCAAAATCAGGTTCGATTTGGTGCTTCCAACATCAACAGCTACGAGAGGGCATGGGCTATACACCATTTCACCTGGTCTATGGAAGTGAGGTCGTGGTGCCTGTGGAGGTCGGGTGTGAATCCGACTGGAGAAGGCTTTGTGATCAAGGTAACGAAGATTGGCGACTCCTGGAGTTGGATCTGGTCACTGAGATATAAGATAGGGCAGCTGCCTGGATGACCTCCTACCACTCGAGGATGCAATAGAGATATAACCAAAAGGTGCTTACTGAGCTTTTCAAGTTGGGGACTTAGTGTGGAAGCGAATCAAGACAGCCAGCAACGTGAACAAGTTGGAACCCCAATGGGGGTACCTTTTAAGGTCGTGCAGAAGCTAACATCCGGGGACTACTATCTACAGGACGCCAAAGGGAAAAGGCTTGATCGGCCTTGGAGCGCGACCCATCTTCGCTTGTACCAATACTAAGGATCTCTATAATTTCAAGTTGAAACCTTTATTAAAGAATACAAATACAGGGACCCGATGGGCTTTTCCAAGAGTAGTTCCAGACTCTCGCACCCTGTACGAGTTATAAGTGGGTTTGCTCCCATGCACTCACCGACCTCCTAGTCAACTGGACGTGGCCTCCCAGGCTCCATATGGTCAGCCGAGCGACGTCCAAACTCTTACTCCCTCGTGCGAGTTATAAGTGGGTGTATTCCCAGGCACTCGTTGACCTCATGGCCGATTGGCCGTGGCCTCCCACTCTCCACATGGTCGCTCGAGTAGCATCCAAACTCTTGTTCCCCCATGCGAGTTATAAGTAGGCCTGCTCCCATGTACCTGTCGACCTAGTGGCCGATAGGATGTGGCCTCCCATGCTCCATATGGTCGCCCGAGCGACATCCAGACTCTCACTCCCTCGTGCGAGTTATAAGTGGGGTTGCTCCCACGCACCCGCCAACCTCGTGGTCGACTGGATGTGGCCTCCTATGCTCCATATGGTCGCTTGAGCGGCGTCTAGACTCTCGCTCTCCCGTGCAAGTTATAAGTGGGTCTGCTCCCACACACCCTCCGACCTCGTAGCCAACTAGACGTGGCCTCCCATGCTCCATATGGTCGCTTGAGTGGCGTCTAAACTCTCACTCCCCCATGAGAGTTATAAGTGGGTCTGCTCTCATGCACCCACCGACCTCGTGGTTGACTGGACATGGCCTCCCACACTCCATATGGTCGCTCGAGTAGCGCCCAGACTCTTGCCCCTAGTGTGAATCATAAGTGGGTGCCCGATTGGACGTGGCCTCCCACGCTCTATATGATCGCCTGAGCGGCATCTAGACTCTCACTCCCCCATGCGAGTTATAAGTTGGTATGCTCTCATTCACTCGGCGACCTCGTGGCTGATTGGATGTGGCATCCCACGTTCCATATGGTCACTTGAGCCGCGTCCAGACTCTCACTCCCCTATGCGAGTTATAAGTGGGTCTACTCCCAGGCAGTCACCGATCTCATGGCCGACTGGACGTGACCTCCCACGCTCCACATGGTCACCCGAGCGGCATCCAGACTCTCACTCTCCTGTGCGAGTTATAAGCAAGTCTGCTCCCATGTACCCACCGACCTAGTGGTCGATTGGACGTGGCCTCCCACGCTCCACATGGTGGCTCGAGCAACATCCAGACTCTAACTCCCCCATGCGAGATATAAGCAAGTCTGTTCCCACACACCCACCAACCTCGTGGCCGACTAGACATGGCCTCCCACGCTTCATATGGTAGCCCGACCGGAGTCAGACTCTCGCTCCTCCGTGCGAATTATAAGTGGGCCTACTCTCATTACCCACCGACCTCGTGGCCGACTGTACGTGGCCTCCCATGTTTTATGTGGTCACCCGTGTAAAATACGGTAAAAAAAAAATCCGGATCAGAAATTTTTTTTGAAATATTTCCGGATAGAGTCTAGGGTTTCCGGCCCTACGGGAGAAGACCAGGGGCTTTCGGGTAAACTCTACATTACTAGAGGGTAAATAATTTAACCATAGAAATTATTTGAGGTTAAATTATAATAAATGGGGGGTTAAATGGTTAAATCCTTTACCCTAGGAGTAGGATTGGAATTTCTAAAGTCGAAGGGTCTTTTTGCAAAAAGACCCCCCTTTTCTATTAAAAGCTTTCGGCCAAATCCCTCCCGAGCCCTAACCCGCAGCCGCCGAACTCCCTACCTTCGGCCTTTCCTTCCTCCCCTCTTGGCGCACGCGAAGCAACCACAAGGGCGCCGCCCTTCCTCCTCCGATTTCTTCTCCTCCGTGTGCCCTAGCCACGGTCGACGCCGACCTCTTCTCCTCTCCTCATCGCGCGACCTAGCCGTAGGTGAAGCCCACGGTCGATTTTCTTCCTCCTCATTTCTTTTTCGCGAACCTTAGCTGCCGCGTTGACTCCTCTTCAACCGGCCGATGACTTCCTCGCACTGGATTTGGTTTCATCACTGATTCGAGATATGTTTCTCTGCTTGGGGACGATCTAGAGATTGGGTCGGCGGTGTATTGGATCGGTGGCTTGGAATTGGATTTTCATCAACGAGGGTGGAGGTAAGAAGATTAGCTTCATTTTGATTAGTAACTAGCCAAACCTCTGAAGATTTCGTTTCAATTCTATATGGGTTTGAATTGGAGCGTAGGGCTGTGGTGTTCTTATGGGATTTGTTTTGTTTGGCTCTGGTTAGATCTGTAGGAATGATTAACCTCAACGTATTTGCAACCCAAGATTCCATCTTATGTTTGATGAGATCATTTTTGTAATATGTGATTAATGAAATGGATTGGAGCTTTAGAGAAAATTCTGTTTTGGGTTGTTTATTGGTGTAGTTGTAGTGGAGTGCACGGTTGGGGATGTGTTGATCGATTAGGTTGCTGTAAATTGCAGTTCTGGTAGAGATTTCATTTTTGGAGTTGTGTCCTACGGTGATGTTGGTTTTGTTCGGATTTGAGCAGTTAGGAGCATTATCTATACTTGATCTTGGGTTATGGATTTGGATCAGTTTTTGAATTGGGGCTGATGTCAATATTCTATTATCTGATTTGTCTACAAATGTTTGAATCGATGCTAATGGGTTTCGATATTTGGGGTGGTTCATCTTGGATGAAATGGATATGCGTGCGTGGTTTGATTAATAGGGATGAATTGATTTCAGATTGGATTGTAGATCTTGGAGTGATATTTTATTTTGGGATCTAGTCTTTCTATTTGCTTAGCTATGTAAACTTTTTATCACTATGTCGTGAGCTACAGTAGGGTGGCTGTGTGAATCAGTGGTATGACTATGATGATGACTGATAGTATATGGTTAATTGAATTGAGTTAATATGTGGCAAAGAGTGATTAAGAATGTTTGGATTCCGTGATTTAGAATGAATTGGTTATGTTGAGGTTAGCAAATTGATGAATGATGTGCTACACCTAATTGGAAATCTAATCGGGGTAATTTGAGATAATTAAGGTTTAATCATCTAATTATGATTAATTAGATGAAACGATGATAATTAGAAAGATCCTAATTACTTGCGATAGTTTGTTAGCTATAAATTACAGATTATTGTAGCTAAACATTATGCCTTTGATATAGGGCTTTGATTGAGTGCATCATTGCTGACGACCAGACGGGAGGCCCTTTTCTGATACGAGTATCTCTATTTTGGAGGCGGGTACCCTTTGACTTATCTTGTTGATATTGTCATATTGTTATGCATAGACTGTTATAGATAGCAGTAAGTTTATACACTATCCTTGTTTAGTATGCTTGTTCTAGATACTTGTTGTCTATCCCTGAGTGATTATGCTGTTAGTTCCATACAGTCTCAGGTATTGTCATTTCTATATGTATGCTTAGATATCAGGATATATCTCTTAAATTTGACATTGAGAGATTAGTAGTTTTCGGCCAGTATACCTTGTAGGTTATCTGTATTTCCTGTTATAGGATTCAGACTGAGACTTAGTATACTGAGGACTTGGGGAGGGAGGTATGTGTATCTATCATACACCATCCTTGCACTGTTGTATGCCGGCGATCAGCGACTCCCTTGTGGTTGAGCCTATCGTCTTCTGGTACATGATATGCGCACACGACCACTCATGGGTTAGTGGATACCATAGGATGTGCGCATTTGCCCTGTATTGCTCCGTTCGACCACTATTTGGAGGGTGAGCGCGGGCATGGTAGCAGCCAGGGATCCCTTCTCGTACTGAGCCACGAGGAGATGAGAGCTTGACTCCCCCATTGCTTGGGGTAGGAGCGGAGTCTCCACCAGCATCCTGTCCACTCGGTCACTTAGGAGCAGTAATGGCAGGGTTCGTACAGGTTGTCACAGCTCTACCCACACGGACGTCGCGGACGATGATCCTGACTGGGACTAGGGGGTGACACATGTCATTGCACCATGTGCATATGTTGCATCGTGCATTGTTTGCTGCACTTGTTTGACATGCATATACTGGATAACTGCTTATCTTGGGTTATATGTTATACTTGTTCCATAGGGATTTATTTCACCCTCTGCAGGATAGATGGATTCGGGTATGTATCTTTATTCAGTATCTTCAGTATACCCTTTCTTATTGTTCACATGAGATTGTATCAGCGTAGACTCCTATTGTTATTATAACATACTATGCATATCTACTGGGTATTCGCTGAGTTTATGGACTCACACCGTTGCCATATGTTTTATTACAGGTTGAGATACTTGGAGTCGTCAGAAGAGCCCGGCAGCCAGTCCCTACCCATCGTGACGATATAGTTTGTTTTGTACTTGGTGGTGCTTATGTTTCATATTTGTTTATTGGATTTGTATATGTCTGGGGAGTGTTATTTTGTACCCTAAGGGGTTTATGTATTGGTTGTTTTGTCGTAAGTCGGACCGGTCCGCAGTTAGGTATGATTTACCTTGCGTTATGGTTATATTATGTTTGGATTTTGAGGCCTGAGGCCAAATATATATATTATGTGTGGTTTGGATATTATGTATGTGTAAATTGTCTGCCGGACAGGGGTGGTGCTGTCCGATTTTATATTGGATCAGAGGCTACTGGGTCTCGGGGCGTGACAACCCGAGTGGCGTCTAGACTCTCTCTCCCATGCAAGTTATAAGTGGGTCTAATCTCATGCACCTGTCAACCACGTGGCCGACCGGGCGTGGCCTCCCACGCTTCACATAGTAGCCTAAGCGGCATCCAGACTCTCACTCTCCCGTGTGAGTTATAAGTGGGTTTACTTCGACGTACTCACCGACCTCATGGCCGACTGGACGTGTCCTCCTACGCTCCATATGGTCACTTGAGCGGCATCCAGATTCTCACTCTCTAGTGCGAGTTATAACTGGGCCTACTCCCATGCACCCCTCGACCTCGTAGCCAATTGGATGTGACCTCCCACGCTCCATTTGGTCGCTCGAGAGGCATCCAAAATCTCGCTTGCCTGTGCGAGTTATAAGTGGGTCTACTCTCATGCACCCGCCGACCTCGTGTCCAACTAGAGGTGGCCTCCCACAGTCCATATGGCCGCCCGAGCGGCGTCTTGACTCTTGTGCCTAGGGGGAGTCATAAGTGGGTGGCTGACTGTGTTAGGGATCAATGCACCAGCTAGAGCGGGGTGAATAGCCGATTACCCACTTGATTCGTCGTTTCTTCCTACACTTGTTATTACGCAACGGAATACAATACAATCTAAAACTAACAAGGAAGAACACAAACCAATTTAACGTGGTTCAGAGATAAAGTTCCTACTTCATGACAATCCGTAAGGTGGACGATCTGATCCGTCGATGGATGAGTCCCCAGAAAGCCTTTGGCTAGCTTGTGTCGCTTCTTGTGGGTGGAGAAACCTCACCACAATACTTACACACACACCTGAGCTTGGTAGACTATTAATAAGCTTTACCCAAGCTTATTTCACCAACCTTTGCCCAGCCAAACCGAACTCTCATAAATAGAGCTTGTCCTTGAAATAGCCGTTACCAGTCGACTGATGCTAATATCAGTCGACTGGTGCCAATATCAGTCGACTGGTGCCAATACCAGTCGACTGGTTCACCCGAACTCGAACGTTACAACCCAACGTTTGAATTCCAGCTGACACTAGTCAACTGCACATAGGATCAATCGACTAATTTTTCTGTGCCCAACCCCAGTCGACTGCTCCAAGTAGCAGCCAACTGCCCAAACCCTAAACCTAGGGTTTCAACCTCGAGTACAATCACTCAACACTCGTCCTTGCCCGACCAACCTAGATCTAGCCTTCTAGCCTCCTCCATCAGCCTTGCGTCCCTCGAATGTCTCTCCATCCTTCACGCCTTGCCTTCTAGAGCTTCCTTCGGCCTCGGTCCTTGTTGTCGTGTCTTCTTTTGCCAAGATGCCACTTGGACTTTTCTCCTTCATACATGTATCTTGCATTCTCACAATGCAACATCAAATATAATAATAATCCTAACTTAAACCTTTGCTCAAATATCAAAACCCAAGGTACCTAGATTGCTCCAACAATCTCCCTCTTTTTGATGTTTGGCAACCCGTTTAAGTTAAGGAAACAACAACAAAACAAATGATCATGCATAAATCATAGAACCTAACCTTAGGCTCCCCCTTTACCTAAACTCCCCCTTGAGTAGGTTTTCCTTGCAAAAGTACTATTCTCCCTTTGCCAACAAATGCTCCTCCTTCACCTAAGCTCCCCCTTGAGCTTGGATTTCTTGCAAAGGTGTGTTGATTTCTCACTTAAACCCAACACTTCTCCCCCTTTGCTACACATCAAAAAGAGCTCCAACAATATCTCAATTATTGGATTCTTTGACCTTTAATGACCATACACATTATGTAATAACCCCCATAAAATTATACATAAATTTGACATCCATTTGGACACTTTTCGATTGCTGAAAATAGTTTTAGCACGTATCAGTCGATTGAGACAGTTACCAGTTGACTGATCCCTATCAAAAAATCATACAGTAGCTAGTCTCTCTCTAGACAATACTATTACCAGTCGATTGTCCCATGCACCTTTCGACTGATACCCTGATAACTACATTTTCAGCATTCTGAACCCAAATTCAGAAATATACCAGAAATTTCATAAATCTCGAAAAATTCTCAAATTTGTGCAGTGATTTGTGGTACCCGTGTCTACTATGGAAAAATACATTTAAAAATATGAGAAATGATACGCACAGTGAAAGTGAATGCCTCAGTGAAAACTTTGACCGTCACTCAGTGGCACGTCCGACGTCCGATCGCCGATCGGACACTACCGGCAGCCTCTGATCGCCGCCCTGAATCAAACTATACCTTGGGAGGATGGTGAACCCGTTAGGATCGCTAGCAACGATGAACCCGTAGAAATTAACAGTGAATAATGTGAGATCGCAATTACGGCGATCCCTGATGGGTTCACCGTGCTCCCAGGGTATAGTTTGGTTCGGGGAGGCGGCCGGAGGCCGCTGGTAGTGTCCGATCAATGATCGAATGTTGGATGTGCCACCGATTGATGGCCAAAGTTTTCACTGAGACATTCACTTTCACTGTGCATATCATTACTCTAAAAATATATATATCTCGAATCCCAAGATTGATACAAAACCCAAAATTATCTAAATGGTTCAATAGAACTTTGATGTATCTGCCTATATATCAAACCACAATGCATCCCTAGCATTGGTTTATATATCTATACATCAAATACCAATTTCCATGCAATATGACCTAAATGTCATATTTTCATGCATGCCAAAACCTAAGGATTGAGACTCAAATCTGTCTCCAAACCGTTTGGTACACTGCAAGGTTCATCTAGACTTCCGAGAGAAATTCTCCCAAGATCCATTTACCATGGATCCCAAATTGACTCTTAGAGCTCCCCCTTGAGCTCTTAACCTTAGCCACCTCCCTAGATGACTCTTCTACAATCACTAGGTCATACTGGTGTACCTCCGGTGATTCTTTGCCTACATATCTAACTTCATTAACCTTGGACACCTTATCCTTGGTTAAATTCTTCTTTCCCTTAACTTTAAATGGCTTATCCTTGCCATTTTTGGATTTTTCATCCTTGGCATAGTTATATGCTACCTTAGTATATTTCCATTCATTTGCCTTAGATGTATCTAATTTGACATTTTTGGATTTTTAACCACCTAAACACATGTCAAGTCCCCTAGGACCAATAATGAACATATCTAGGACTCTCTCCATTTCCTCAAGCCTTGCCTTCAAGACTTGATTTTCCAATTTTAGGGTTCTAACCTTAGAGTCAATATATTCATCTTGGATATTTCTAGACCTACACACCTTCCTAGACATATGTCTCCCCTTCTTGGGATTAATGCCTTGCTCATTTACTACCTTCCTCCCCTTAGGCATAGTAGTTTGAGTCTTGTTTAGTCTAGTCTTAGGTAATGATTTTCTAGGGTTATCTACCTTTTTAACCCTATTCCTATCATTATACCTAAATCCATGATTATACTTGGGTAAATAATCTATATTATTTTTAACAAGTATATATGAATTAGAAATTGGATTGAATTTTAAATAATGGATTACCTTCCCTTTTACCTTTGAAGCTCCCCTTAACTTGAGCTCCTCTTCTTTTCCAATTTCTTCAAATGCCCTAACTTCTTGAGCTTTCCTTTCCTTGGGTATTTTGTGTAGTAGTGTCCACACTCACTACACGTGAAGCAAATTATATGCTTCTTATCCTTAGCTCCATCCCTACAAACCATGTTAGTCTTTAAATGAACTTTGCCGGGTTTAGGGTTTACGTCCTTTACCTTCTTGAGTGAAGGACACCTACTCTTGTAGTATCGCATTTCCCCACACTCAAAACACTTGATGTGGAATTTCCCACTCTTCTCGGTAATTGACGTTGAGGGTTGAGCTTCCAAGATCTCCTCCACCTTGGATTGCTTTTCTTTTTCCTCACTTGAGGATGTGGACGATTCCACTTCCTCCTCCTCTTTGGATGTTGAGCTCAATTCAACTTCCGATTAGTTCTTCTCCTTCTCTTGGACCAATAAGCCCTTATCTTTAGGCTCTTCCACTTCTTGTTCTTGTGTAGAATCCTCATGAAGAGATATCACCTTCCTCCATAGCTCATAAACATTCTTGTAATCATCTACATGAGACACAATAAAAGAAGGTAATAAGTTTAAAATAATTCTCGTTACCTCCTTATTCGCCTTCTCTTCCTCCTTTTAATCCTTTGTCCAATGTTGAGGTCGAAGGCGTTTCCCCTTCTTATTTGTTGGAGCTTTGAATAGGACCTCCAAAGCGGTATAATGGTCCCAATCCATATGGAACCAAGTCTCCAACCGATTCCTCCAATAATTGAAATCGTTTCAATCATATGGAGGTGGGATTTGAGTATCCCATCCTAGCGGACCTTCCGAATTCATCTTCCTTTAGCGTTTTTCTTTCTCGGCGATTAGTTCATAGACGAGCGACTCCGGCTCTGATACCACTTGTTAGGGATTGATGCACCGGCTAGAGGGGGTGAATAGCCGATTACCCACTTGATTCGCAGGTTCTTCCTACACTTGTTAGTACGCAACGGAATACAATACAATCTAAAACTAACAAGGAAGAACACAAACCAATTTATCGTGGTTCAGAGATAAAGCTCCTACTCCACGATAGTCCGTAAGGTGGGCTATCCCGATCCGTCGGTGGATGAGTCCCCAGAAAGTCTCCGGCTAGCTCGTGTCACTCCTTGTGGGTGGAGAAACCTTACCACAACACTTGCACACACACCTGAGCTTGGTAGACTACTAATGAGCTTTACTCAAGCTTATTTCGTCAGCCTTTGCCCAGCCAAACCTAACTCTTTTAAATAGAGCTCATCCCTGAAATAGCCGTTACCAGTCGACTGGTGCCAACACCAGTTGATTGCTCCACCCGAACTCGAATGTTACAACCCAACATTCAAATTTCAGCCGAAACTAATCGACTGTACATAGGATTAGTCGACTGATCTTTCTGTGCCTAACATTAGTCGACTGCTTCAAGCAGTAGTCGATTGCCCAAAACCAAAACCTAGGGTTTCAACCTTGAGTACAGTCACTCAGTACTCATCCTCGCTCGACCAACCTAGACCTTGTTGGTGCAAAAAATATTAGACATAAACAATCAACCTCTAGTGTTTTGATGCTTGACAATATACCAAGGTTTGGTCAAAGTGATCAAGGGCTAAACCAAACATAACCTAATATTTGGTATGGTAAACCCAGGTTTGATCAGTTTGACCAAAGGGTCAGCCAAACAGGATATGATGTTTGGCAGAGTGAATAGTATCAAGGGTTGGTTAGTTTGATCAAAGGGTTAGCTAAACAGGAACTGATGTTTGACAGAGTTATAAGAATCCAGGGTTGGTCAGTTGACCAAGGGATTAAGCCAAACTGGACTTGAGGTTTTGTAGAGAGATCATACTTATTTGGACCGAGCTAAACAGGACTTGATGTTTGGCAGAAGAAAGTCTAGTCAGGATTAAGATGACTAGCAAAGAAGTCTTTATTAAGGAATAAAATCTTGGTGAGTGAAGTTGAGTCTTAGTGAGTGAAGATAGGTGGAAGAAGTCCTGGTGAGTGAAGTTGGGCAAGAAGTCTTGACCTGCAGGGTTAGGCACGAAGTCCTGGTTCGGGGAATTGGGCACGAAGTCTTGGTCGGGGATCGGGCAACGAAGTCTTTGCCAAGCGAGGACTATGGACAGAAGTAGAGATGAGTCGATGATCGAATGTCTTGAGATCTGGGAATCTCGGAGGCTGAGCATGAAGTATTTGTCCGGGGGACCGAGCAGAAGACTTTGCCAAACTGGGATCGAGGATAGGAGTCGAGACTTGTTGAGGTTGAGCGTCGTCGAGTTTTGGGTTCTCGAAGGCCAAGCAAAAGTCCAACCGGAGCAGCCGATTGGCAAAAGGTAGCTTCCCCAGATTGGAGCAGGTGAAAGATGCGTTCCTCTGAAAGTGGAACAGTAGGCATCGGTTCGACCTAGGATTTTAGTAGAAATCCAAAAGTCAGAACTAGACAGCTCTGGCTGTTAAATCAACTAAGGAATAAGATTATTTGTCTGTTTATTATGTGTTTTGTTGTCTTGCAGGTACCTGGAGTTGGAGGCAAGATAGGAGAGCAAACACAAAACAAACGAGGCCTGGGAGAAAAGTTCCCAAGTGCTTGAGTAGGGACTCAGGCGCCTGAATGCAATTCAGGAACCTGGGATGAGAATTCTATTCCTGCGTTGAGTTTGCTATTTGGATCAGCTTGGACCAGTTATTAGGTGCCTTAATAGGCTCTAGGGTACCCTAATGCTGTGTATAAATAGGGGTGCCAACCCCTCAGTTGAACAACATCAAGTTTCCCATTTGCTTATTCATTCTGTGGGAAGCAAAAGCGCTAAGTCGAAGCTATGCGACCAAGGAAGCTCCAGGAGAAAGTGCGCTATACTTCGGACTTCCAGATTGGTCGGATCTTCGTTTTTGTTGGTTTGCTTTTAGTTTACAAGTTGCTTTTTAATTTATCTTGTTGTACTTGTAATATCAAATTGTAAGACGGGTTTTCTCCGCCTCCTGAAATTCTTAAAAGGAGACCACTAGTGGACTCACGCCGAGTGTATAGGCCTTGGACGTACTGACCCTGGGGGGGGGATTGGTAACCAAGTAAATAAATCTCGTGTGTCTGCCATGTTTATTGTCTTTACTTTTATTATTCCGCTGTGCTAGTAACGATTTGTTATGAAGTAGATCGAACGAACAACTTAAAGATGAAACGAAGTAGGAGTCGATAATCATCCCCCCTCTATCGACGCCACCGAAACTACAAACCTAGCCTTCTAGCCTCCTCCATCAGGCGTGCGTCCCTCAGATGCCTCTCCATCCTTCACGCCTTGTCTTATGGAGCTTCCTTCGACCTCGGTCCTTGTTGTCAGGTCTTCCTTTGACAAGATGACACTTAGACTTTTCTCTTTCGTACCTGTATCCTGCATTCTTACAATGCAACATCAAATACAACAATAATCCTAACTTAAACCTTTGCCTAAACATCAAAACCCAAGGTACCTAGATTGCTCCAACAAACTGAACGTGACCTCCCACGCTTCATATGGTCGCCCGAGCGGCGTCCAGACTCTTGCCCCTAGTGTGAGTCATAAGTGGTTGGCCGACTGGACGTGCCCTCCCACTCTTCATATGGTCGTCTGAGCGGCGCCAGACTCTCGTTTCCCCGTGCGAGTTATAAGTGAGTTTGCTCCCACGCACCCACCGACCTTGTGGTTGACCGAACACGACGTCCCGCACCTCTCCCGAGAGCCGCCCAAACCTCACTCCATGTGAGTTATGGTGCATCGGACGACGAGTCTTGCGATTGATGCTACATTTGGATGAAGATATGTCAACGATACTGGGCAGGGCTACTTTCATGTCCCTAATGGTTTCTTGAGTAAGAAGGGGCAAGATAAGGTAGTCGGCCGACCAAACCGATAATGAGTGAACAAAAGATGCAAGATTGTCCGACCGACTAGGCCAAGTATACAAAGGGAAAACCATTCAAAAGGTAATCTGATGCAGAAGCGAATTCATTAAGTTGCTTAGTTCTTACAAACCTATAGCAAGCCGAGCAAAATTTGATAAAAAACCCTAAACTATGCAAATGGAGGAAAGGCGTTCTCCAGGATGACCTTTAAAATCCAGTGCAGCTTCACCGTGTTCGGGGGTTGGTTTGCGAGAAGGTACCCGACCTCTATCAACTACTGGAGAGTGCTCTAGATACCACACTTGAACATATTCACAGTACAGTGGTTGAGCAGACGATTAAAGGGCTCCAATTGAAGATACTCCACTCGGTGAGCTTCCAGGCTGGCCTCCTCGCCTGCCTTATAAGAGTCGAAGGCACTCTTGCTCATAGCCAGCTTAATATTTAGATGATTGATCTCTACATTCCGGTCAGATAGCTCTCCACCAGAGCGGCTTGTTGTACCTCCAAACTTCGGATTGAAGGCGATCGTGCGGTTGGAAAGAGGGGGATGAATTACCTCTGAAAAATAATACACTATCTTTTGTTTTTGCTAAACAAAGATGGAAGTGAGTTCAAACAAAAAAACACATTAATAGAGAAATAACAAAACAAAAAAAGAAAGAGGCTAATAGAATTATTTGATTTGCAAGCAGGAAGATTGCTAATCCAAGGCAAAATGAAGCGTAATGCTCCTGAATAACTCCTTCGGGCGAAGAAGCCTCTTACACGGTGAAAAGCTCAGAAAAATAGAGAAATCTAGAAATAATTTGTTTGCTATGATTGATGAATTGGAAATGAGCTCTAGGGGTTCATTTATAGCCCGAATCAACTTTATCCGAATTGTGATGTGGCACAATATGGGTGCTCGAGTGCTTGAGGGCGCCTAACACATGACTTGATTGTTATCTTCTTCGCAACGTTCACAAGCGGCTCTGTTGTGGATAAAACTTGATCTTAGGCGCCTGTATGCATAGGGGCGCTCGGGTACTCGGGCCCCCTAAAGCTTACGGATGCCCAAGTTGATTTTGGTTAGCTCCTTGCCGACCAACCTTCCAACGGGTCTTCTTGGGTGATTTCGAACCTTCTGGAGTCGGGCTCACCAGAACTCTCCTCCGGCCTTCTCCTCGAGCGAGGTTCCCCCCAGCTTCTCGTCCTTTAGACGTCGAACGTGTTCTTCTTGCTCATCCGACGTACTCTTCCGTAGAACTTGACGTCCCTCGAATGCACCGAGCTTGTTGGCACCTTTCCCGGGCCATCCTTCTTGATCGCTGCATCTTTCGCTCAAGTTTCTACACTGCTAAGCTCCTGGACACTTAGACACAGGGATCAAAATACAACTGGACCTAACTTGACTCGGTTGACTACATCAAAGCCAACCTGGGGTACTTACAATCTCCCATTTTTTTATGTGCATCAAACCAAGTTAGGTTAGGGTAAACAAGCATAAAAGAAAAGAATAAATGACAATGTAAGCACAATTTTTTTTTAAAATTATGCTACCCCTTATTTAATCCTATTTCTCAACCTTTGATCATATCAAAACATCAAAACATGTTAAGGGAAATAATATCACTTATAAAAAATATTATTTCAACATCTAAAATTTTCAAGACTTTTTGAGTACATTTTTAACATAATAATTAGTTTCCAGAATATCCAATTTATCAAATTTTGGTCAAAAATAATTTTTTAAAAATATAATGACTAATTTTAGAAAAATAATTTTCAAAAATTTATTTTTATTTGAAAATTAATCAAATTTTTATTCAATTTAAAATATTAGTAGACTTATCTCCACTAAAATTTTCAAAATGAAAATAATTTTCTAACTTTATGAAAAATAATTTTGAAATTCAATGTTGATAATTTTGGAAAATAATTTTAAATTTTGATTTTGATATTAAATAAATTTAAAAATTTTTCTCAAGGCTTAGAAGATAATCTCCAGTTCCAAAAAATCGAATTCGATGAAATTAATTTTTAAATCTTTTTAAAATATAAAAACCCTTTTTTGAATGAAAAATCATAATAAAAATCTGTTTATTTGTTAAAAAATCTGAAAAAAATTGTAGATAGAAAAAAGCATACTCTATCAACAACAAAAATTTAACTAATTTTTCTTTAATAGGTATCTTAAAAAGAATTTAACAAAATTACCACTAAAGCATTTTTTAAAAAATGACAAATAAATAAACAATAATATCTAACCGTTCAATCACTACAAGAAAAAAGTTAAACAACAACGCTTTTTTCGCGTTGTCGTTAATGCTTAAAAAACGATGTTGATGAAGCCGTTGTAGAAAGTATATCTACGACAACGCTTTTTCCGCGTTGTGGTTTGGAGCAAAGACAACGCTTTTTTCGCGTTGTCTATTGGTTTTTAAAAAGCGTTGTTATTGACGCTGTTGTTAAAAGTCGGGTATCAAAGACAACGCGGAAAAAGCGTTGTGGTTTGGCACAAAGACAACGCAAAAATCGTGTTGTGTATTGTTACTTAAAAAACATTGTCTCTTTAGTAGGCAGTGTTTTTCACAATTTATAATATTCACAATTTATAAACATTTTTATTCACAATTGATAATATTCACAATTTACAAGCATTTTTATTCACAATTGATAATATTCACAATTTACACTGATAATAGTTTACAAAATTCACTTATAATATAGTGCATTATTTACAAAAGTGTTTGAATTCCATATTAAATATAAAAAATATCTCAATTCACAAGTTCTATAAAACTTCATCATTCACAAGTTGTTCTTTGGGGCTGCTTGTTAACTCGATCTGCTTTAACACTGCATAAAAATAATAAATTGGGATAAGAGATTATATACACACAAATAAGACTGCTTCCATATGTGACAACTAAAAAGAATATAAAGCATACCTAGATGAACTATTAGAGATTATGATAAACAGAATCAATGTAACACTGACCTTTTGTTAACTGAAAAATATGCAGAGCACAACGCTCAACGGCAAGTCTTACTGGGCCACTCCCATTCTTTAACTGAAAAGATCTATGTCTAATGAACTAGGTTGCAGATTCAGTCATATCCATAAGTACTTGTAGCAGATCCTGGAACTCATTATCTTCTATGTACTGAGAATAAATAAGATTATACATCAGTGCCTCAATGCAAAATAAAACAAAAGTATACAAAAAATATCATAAAGCATCTTAAAGAAACTAAAACGAAGCAGAAGCATTTGTAGCAAGTTGTTGTAAGTATTTCTCTAATAGTAGATTCATCTATCATTTCACAGCTAGACCAAATATGGTAATCAACTTTAGACCACTGTCTTGCAATAGACACAAATCCCAAAAATCAATCACATAAAAGATGTTGTACCTGAGACATGATTCCCATGACTTTTGTTGCAGAAACTCGCACCTCATCATCATCAAGTTGCAACATGGCTCTCAGTAAAGTAGCAAGTTACTTAAATAAGATTATAGATTATGTTATGTAAACATGGTACTGTTAGAATGTAGATTGAAACTATTCATACTAAATAGTAGCAATTTCTTAAGGGAACTTAACATCAGTCATATATCATGCAGAATGAAGCAAGTACCAACAAAATTTTGGTCCTTAAGTCATATAACTCTCATAAAGCATAGAAAAATAGTATGTCATGAGATTTGATATTGAATGGCAAACCAAAAACGAAGCAAACTCACAAGTTTTACAACACATCATCAATCACTTAAGAGTTTCACGAGTTTTTCAATTCACAAGTTTCATAATCAATCCGCGATTGGGGCCAACTTCTGAAGCTCGATCTCATAACTATCCTTTAACACTGCCTAAAAAAATGGAATTAGAAATTATAGAAAATACAATATAATGTAAGCTACTTTTAAAAAAAATATCATTCCATGAACTTAAATCTAAATAGAATAATGATCTTGTATGATTCCAAACCTATTCAGAAATATGATCTTGAATGCACTCCGTCAACTCGGCCCGAACCTCATCAATTTGATCACGAGAGTAACCTGTTTTTGTGAACTGTGAACACAGACAAATTAAATTGGCGAGTGGTTAATGGAAAAAACAATCAACACTGATCACTTTGCAATTCTAAATAGTTAATGTCAAAGAATTTGAGATAAGCTTAATATAGTTACTATTGATCTCAGTGAATCTCTCTCGATAGTCTCAACTTCTTCAATAATTTGTTTCATGTATCTCATCACAAAAAAACCGCATTGTTTCGCATCCGGTTGTTGAGGATCCTATATATGGTAATTATTGTCAAATAGTTAACGAAAATTATACACATTCCAATATATGTTAAACAAAAGTATGCATACCTTAACCACTTCCCACTTAGCATTTTTTCTCCCTTTCCTTCCCTTGGTAGAATTAAACAAGCGTAATGCCCTTCATACGTTATGAATATTTGTTATATAAAATTTATATTAAAATATAAATTTACTGACAGAAATCTGAACTCACATTTCCATTACGTATTTACAATCATCATCTCGAATGCGGGAACTAAGGGAATCCAACACATAAATAGTATCCTTGTAAGGTTCAATTACACTGAGAATCCAATGGAAACTAGGCAAAGACATATGGTTAGATCATAAAATTTAATAAATTAGCGAATGGAAGCATTTTAAAGTGAAGTTTTATTTTGCACTTACCCGACATTACATGGCACCAAAACAATTTCATCTGATGATGCACCGGTTAGCCTATCAGCTAAAAGAGTTGCCCTTTGGTTCAGCGTTTCAAGCTTAGCTGTTTTGTCTTGTGTCATTTTTGCTAGAAATGGGATTTTGTGGGGATTCATAAATCTGAATTTCTTTGTAGTGTTATCTTTCAGCTTCTTTTTATACAGACACCTATCAATGCAAAGAAAATAAAATTAAGATACGAAACAATAATGTAAAGCAAACATAAGGATCACTCATAATGTTTCATTAATGAATATAAAACATCATCTGTGAAGAAAATGTTTCTGAAATTGCTTAAATAATTTCACTTACCATATGTAGGCAACGATCAAATTTACTGAAATTGGCTCCAAATGATACAAAGAATTTATATCCTCAAGGTCCAGAAAAAGTTCACAATCTTCATCAAAAACTTCATTATCTAAACGCAGTGATATACACCTTCCTCCATCTAGAGCATGCTTACTGTAACAATATAACATATGTAATGATCTTGGGACACTTGTTGACAAACTAGGTTTCTTTTGTGGTTGTTCAAACTTCTTCCTTCCAGACTTCTAATAATATCAAATGTAAACAAGTTAGATAGCTAGGTTGAATAATAATACAGTCACAATTTAACATGAACTATAATAACTCATATACCTTCTCTTGCTTCACAATCTGCTGTTCAGGCCAAGCCACAACAGATCCTATGGCATCACCAATGACTTCACATTCACTTGGAATTGGATATGGCAAACGAGCTGATTTGTCCACTGCTTGATCAATGGAGACTCGAATGCAATTAATGGGAAATGGAACACCATGAAGCATTTTATCCTGTCCATTGAAACCAACAATTGTACCATATGCAGCAATATTTGTGGCAGATTCCAATGTCAGCGCAACTGATTGACCCTAAAATATAAAAAGGCATTTCGATTATTTTCAGTTTATAACGCTATACTAAAAATGAATATAACTATAACTTTGCTTTTATTATACCTGTAACACATCATCTTTACGGATAATCTGTACATCATCTTCGTCAATATTCATCTGATGAAACTTCACCGAGCAACTACCTTTGTCATCAATTGAATTTTCCCATGCACCCCTTTTATGCATCATAGCTTCAAGTTTTTGGATGCGTATATCTTGTTGTGAAATTTGCATCTTCGCCTCCTGCATCTCCCTTTTATGCTTAGCGATTATTTCTAGGGTAACATCAAATTTCTTCCTTGTTCTAGGAACATTGAAATAGATTGTTGGGTTGATGTGACTCTCTATACCCCGCACGCGGCCAGCAATTTCTTGAGTATCAAGTGCCTTGGTCAGAATATCCTCTTTTGGTCCTTCAATTTGCAGCTTACCCTCCCTCTTTTGTTGTATATATTCATCCTGTTATGCAACATTAAAAGAAAATATTATTATACAAGGTATCATTTTATTAAATTTACAGGTTTTATGTATTGTTAATTTGTTTACAATCTTGTGGACTGTGTTCACCAAATCTTCTCCTTGAAACTCTCCTCCTTTGTTGGCGCGCCTTTCTTCCACATAATAGCTCTGTTGATGTCTTTATCATCACATAATTCATTCGCCTACAACAAAGAAAAATCAAATGACAAATGTGAAATAATTTTATGTGAATCATTTGGAATGGTTCTTAAAGGAAATATAGTTTACAAATACTTACAATTTCTTCAGCAAAGCGTGCATATCCTTTGTGTGAGAGTCGATGAGGATATCTATTCTTTTTTCCTTCGCTCTTTATTATCATCACTGAGTTTCTAGTTATTTAAAGCATGGGATATATCAAATTTGAATAATACATAGTGACTTTTGGTCGAACAGTTTCAAAAGAAAATATATTAAGAAACTTACAATAAATTCTTCTGAAATCCGACTAATGACAAACGCACGTCAATCTTCTCTTGTAATTTCAAAGCCAACAGGTGGCTCATTCAGCTCCTCAGGTTTGTCACGCCTGCTCATAATGAATTTTTGGGTGAGATGGGTTTTGTATTGCCTCCACTTACTGTTTGCAGATCTCAAACATCCCTTTTTCCACCTTGAATCCACATTATACATCAACTGTACATCACATAAGTGGAAAACATTAATAAGATTAACACAGACGACATTAAATATATATAATTAGAAGGTAAAGATTATAATTGTTAAAAATTGCTAACTTACATTCACTGATTCCCATATTAATTCTTTACTAGCAGCTGGGACATGCTTCCATGTCTTGTATTTAATATTAATTTTTTGCCGAGCCAGCACACCAATGTAACTTTGCATCGCTACAGCAGCTGGTCCTATCGGTTGTCCTAATTGATTGAATGACACATCCTTTCGAATACCTTGCATTCTTTGCTTTGAAAGCTTATCTAACTGTGTCCGACCTCTAGAAGTTCTTGAGGTGGTGGTTTCTTTGGAATCCGCCAATCTATCAACCTCGCAACTCTGTTCAATGTCATCTATTCTGACTTCTTTGCCCTTATTCTCCAACTTAGCAATTTGGCTTATTCTTTTACTCTTCCGAACTGACTGACCACCTTCACAACTTGCTTTAGTAGATGCCATTGATTTGTAACAACTTATACTGAGCAACATAAGTTGTAGTTAGCGACATGCATAAACTCACAGCAACATGATAAATTAAACGATAAAAGCACAGCAATATGATAAATTTACAGCAACAAGATTAATTTACAGCAACAAACTCACAGCAGTATGATAAAAATTGAAAGATAATAGCAGAAACTTATATTGTCCACATAATTATCCCCACAGGTTAAATGTTTACAAACTTATATTCAAAAGTAGAAATTGTGTAATTAAATATTGTCAATCCAACTTCCATCACAGTCTTCACGAATACATGGCGGTTCATTATCATCTTCTCCGTCAATATCCATTGATGCTAACCCCCTACTAAAACATTGATAGTGGATAGCAGTGTCCTCTAACTCTTCGCCTTGTAGGTATTCAAAGTACTCTCTGTTTGGTGTTGCAAGTACAACACTCCATAAAGGATCTTCAATATAAAATACTTGCTTTGCTTGGCTAGCCAGGATAAAAGCATCAGATTTGAATCCAAGTCTATTGAGGTTTACCAATGTGAAACCAAGATCATCTACTTTAATACCGTTATTATGCTCCACCCAATTACATTTAAACATTGGAATTTGAAATTTATGGTAATCAACTACCCATATTTCTTCTATAACTCCATAAAAAATCATATCTGACACAATAGGTTTTTTATCTTTTGCACTTGCAACTTGCATTGTCTTTGCAACTAAGCTGACTCCGGAGTTTTGAACAACTCGTATAGCATCCCGCTCTTGTGTAGCATAAGTAACCCCATCAATCAAATAGCTAGAGTACTTTAGGACTTGCTTGTTGGGTCTGCAAGCTAACCACTTCAATCTTTCTGAAACTTGATGAGTCGAATGGTCAACTACATCAATAACCTATATTTTTAATGTAAAAAACTTTGAGTTATGCATAAATATGATAATGATTGTATACCAATATGTAATACTAAAGTAACTTACACGATCACGCAACCAAGTAATAAACATTCGATTATGCTCATCTTGTAACCACTTCTTGGACTTAGCCTTACGAGGAAAATTTTCATTCAAATACGTCATATGTTCCCTAATCAAATTATTTGGTATTAAAAAACCAATAGAACGTAAGCAAACCACATTAAAATATTAATAAGTTAGATTTCTTACTCGATATAGATATCAATCTCATCATCATTTGCCAATACGTAACGATGTGCTTGCGTCAACTCATCGTGAGTAGTGGAGCAGACTACTGCACCTGATAAAGGCTGAGTAAGTTCTATTTGTCGATGACTTGATGGGATCCCAATTGTGTGCACACTAGACAGATAGTAATGAGCAAAATTCAACAGCCTCTTCAGCAATATAACATTCAGCCATACACCCTTCAGGTCGATTGCGATTTCGCACATAACCCTTCAAATCTTCATGTATCTTTCAAATGGGATACATATACCTATACCAAACTGGTCCACATAGTTTCACCTCCCGCACTAGATGAGCAGTTAAATGAATCATTATATCAAAAAATGAAGGGGGAAAATACTTTTCAAGTAAACACAATATTGTCACAATCTCTTTTTGCATATCATCCAATCTTGAGACATCTATCACTTTATTACATAACATATTGAAGAAGAAACATAAGCGAGTGATAGTGACTCTGACATGTTTGGGCAAAACTCCACGTATCACCACTGGAAGCAATTGTTGAATTAAAGCGTGGTAGTCGTGTGACTTAAGGCCAACAAGTTTCAAGTCCTTCAACGACACCAGGTTTTTAACATTGGATGAGTAACATGATGGAAGTTGTATTCCATACAACGAATTCAAAATTTTTCTTTTCTCATCCTTACTAAGTGTATAGCATGCTGCTGGCAAAAATGTTTTCTTCTCCCCCATCCTTGGTGCCAAATCTGTCCTTACATTCATTTCCAAAAGGTCTAATCTCGCTGCTACTCCATCCTTTGTTTTTCCTGGAATA
>JAGFNQ010005573.1:0-20874 GCA_024364735.1 Boesenbergia rotunda
TTTCTTAGCTATGAAGGTAGGTAATTATACCGATTACATATCACATATATGTAACTATCACGTTATGCTATCAACTAATTGAATGTTTGCATAATCATTAGGTTGTTAACTCATTAACAAGTATGTATCTTTATACATAGCACCTAACTGCACCTCTCTTTACATCGACCTTGGCTGTGGCACAACAAATCGATGCTCCAAGCTTAAGGCTGACCCATTAATCAAGAAATAGTTTTAATATGGTTGAAGCTCATTCAACCTCTTAGTCAGGCTTGGATGTGTCCAACAACCAAAACTAATGATTGACCTCTGACTCGAACTATATTATTCATAAACTAATCCCATGGTTTGAACATGTTGAGGTTCAAGTCGGGCATGGATGTGTCCATCAACCCAAGCGAGAAACAAAACTCCGATTCTAACCATAATTAATGGAAGGTGTTGCCTTAATATTTTGTAAGGGGTTTTGGTCTCATCTTTTCTAAGCACATTCATGACATGTGTCATGACTAACGATTTCCTTAATAAAGTATGTATGTGACTTAATTTATCAAGTCTCATGAATTGAATTAGGAACCGGATTTCCTTAATTCTAATTTCACACTTTATTAAAGGAATTGTTTTGGGAAATAATTTCCTAAATTGTCATAATTAATTTCGGAAATAATATGTTCAAGACTTTGATTTCTCTAAATCAAATCTTATTAAATTAAGAGACAAATCCCTTAATTCAACTACATATTATTTTCATGAAAATCTCATTTAAGAAAACTCTATAGGAAACCATTTTCCTAATTAATTTTGGAGACAACAATATGTAAGAGCATCACCTCTTAAAACATATTTTATTCATGGATTGATTAATTACAACAAATCGTTTTCTAAGGGTGGCTCCCCGAGGCTCAGATACCCAAAGAAAAGTAAAGTGTTGTAAATCCAATTGGACGGCTCCCCGAGGCTCAATCCAAATCAAACATGACAATTTCAATTAAAATTGGGAAATTAAATTACAACATCTGACTTTAAATTGGACGGCTCCCCGAGGCTCAATCCAAAATAAAGAATTTTGTTGTCAATTTAAAAACCAATTTAAATTTAATTGTCAATTAACTGTCCATGAATTTGTCTAGACTTTCTTAAAAGAAAGTGCCCAAAATTGCGAGATTTCGAAAATAGGTTTTCAGAATAATTGTAAGTTTCTGGTACAAAGAAAACTTACATATTTCCAAAGTTGGAAAATTTCTAAAATAGAAAAATTTCCAAAATTGGAAAGTTTCCAAAGATGGGAAATTTTCACAATTATTATAAAAATTTAGAAACTAGAAAATTTCAAACGTTTGCGAAATTTCATGACGATTTTCAAACTTTGAAATTCCTAATTCTAAAATTTATTATAATTTGAAAGTTTCCATAATTGGAAAAATTTTCCGAAATTGAGATCATGACAAAGTTTTCCATAAAACAATTATATGATTAAGTCGAACACTAACCGGCTCTGATACCACTGTTGGGACCGGGTGCATGTCGACAAGGATACGAGTTCGTAAAATTTAAAATTTTTTCGTGCAGCGGAAGAGTTTGCATAAAATAATTTCCTAAATTATTTTAACTTCGTATCTAGCATGCAATCTTATGGTGTGTTGACATAATCATAAAATAAAACTTTGCGGAAAAGTAAACTAATTTACTAAGTACCTCTCGTAACTCGAAGTAAGGGACGAGATCCAACCGTAGCGTCCCTTGGAAGCTCCGCCTCTATTCGCGTCCACGCCGAGTTCTCTTCGGGATGACTTCACAAAGTCACGAGTTTTGTGCCGACGAGAACTACTAGATTCTCGGAAGACACAACTAGAAGAATAAGAGAAATAATGGAAAAACTAACCAACGAAGTAATGGAATCGAATTCCGGGAAGAGAGGAATCGCTATCCGCTTCTTCTTCTTCGTGTTCGGGTTCTCCTTCTTCTTGTAGCTCACGGCAACACCTCAAGGGGAGGAGTTGGTTGTGCGCCGGCCCTAAGCTTCAAGTGGGCGCCGGCCCTAAGCTCCTTGTGGTAGCCGGCCCTAGGCAAGAAAGAAGAGAAGGAGAGGAATAAAAGAGAGAGAGAGAGAGGGAACTCTTAATCAACTATTGATTAATTGATTGATGTGAATAAAGGGCTAGCCTTTGGGTCCTTTATATAGTAGCAACTCCTTTGCTAAGTCTCCCTCTAAACGGAATTAGTTATAAGAAATTTATCCTATAAATTTTCTTAACTAATTATTCCGTTTAAACCAAGTCTTTATTATAAACTAATTTATAATAAAAACTAATTCTTTTTCTCTTTAAATTATGGAATAAATTTTATAAGAAATTTATAAACTTTCTTATTATGGATAAATTAATTCATAATTGATTTTACAAAATTAAAATAAACCAATTCATGGATTATTTTAATCTTCCATAAAAGAATAAATTTCAATAAATTTTATTTATATAAATTTCTTTATACAAATTTATTTATCCATAATTTATAAAATAAATCGCGCTAGATTTATTTTATTAATTAAACCAAAATAAACTTGGTTTATTCTCCTTTATTGGCCGGCCACCCAAAGAGGGTTAACACCCTCTTTGGCCGGCCCAAACCGACCCGAACCGTCGCGAATTAAACTCATTTAATTCGCCCAAAAAGCCTTCAAAAGACTCAGCCATTTTTAGCTTCCATTGCGCCTCTGACCAACTCAGATTCGACTTATTTCTCTTGATCGGAAAATCCAATTTTCAACCCGTTTTAAATCCCTCGGATTACTCGTATTGCGTGTGACTAAATAGGCTTTCGATTTATGTTGGCCGTCTATAATTAACCCATTATTTATAGAACGATCATGAGTGGCACCTAGTAGTACATCATGATCCCCAATTAATCGAAAGATCAACGGTTTGACCCCAGAAGAAATTATTCTGAAACCCTTCAGCAGCTCTAATGAATCGTGCCTCATTCCCTTCACCACCTTATACCCACTTGGTTCAGGACACGGTCTATGGTGTCAGTCCCCACTAGGCTGACTACGTCACACCTAGCCCAAGTAGTGTCTTCCTCGTCCTTTGGATTTCTAATTACTCTCATGTATTTAAGAGACTCGCACTCTTAACATGATATGCTCTGGCCAGAGGCTTTGAGTAACAATCCGACGATAGGCCTGGGTATACATCTCCTCGCAAGGAGTGGTGAATCCTTTGTAGGCTGTTCAAACATCTTCGGGCACTTCGGCTTATACCCGATCATCCTGGGTCCACACCTCCTTGGAGATGCTTGCTTAAGATGTCAAAGTATAAGTCTCCATGACCAAGATGACTTGAACACCGCAAGTCAAAGGAACATCGCACTTAAGCCGCAGTAAGATCTTCATTGACATATCTACATGTAGATTCCCATATGAAGTCTCACAGCTAGTCACTCCAATGAACTAGTTCCCTTAACTAGCATCCATGTTTATCTCCGGACATCCCAATGTCACCAGCCAGTGAGAATCAGCTGATTAGAGAATAACCCATGCTAGTCTCAACAGAATTGATAGTGTCCGTTTTTATCAATTCATCGACTAGGGATAATTTCAATACTTCACAATTGCACATTAGAGATAATCACTAGTTGTGATCTCATCACAAATTCTCTTATGCTGTGAGTTGTGTTGCGGACATTCAGTAGATGAGTTTAAGATCCCAATCAAATACACAAACATGTACACTCAAATAGTGAATTATCATTTATTAAAATAAATGTTTACAATCATAAGGCGATTGCCTTAGGACACTTCTCTCATATCACTAACAACCTCTAGGGATGGTTTAGGAATTACTTATCAAAGAATTGAGATTTGATCCCAATTCATTGCACCTAATGTGCCCTAATAGTATGGTGCAATGCATGGAAGGAAGATAGTCTCTTAAGCTATTAGACTAAGAAGATGATAAGCCTCTCCGAGATTAGCCAATTTGTTCAAAGGGCTATGTCCTGGATAAGAAGGTTTGTATGCTTGATTCTGTCTATATCAGGAGTCTCTTAAGACCATAGAAATGTGGACTAAGCAAAGGCCTAGTCTAAGCCATGTTCAGATTATGAGTAGTAAAGAGACACCGACAAAGTTGGAATCTAGTGCATATATTCGTAGTGATGGATCGCTTTGGCGTGCTAGAGGGGGGGTGAATAGCACTTTTTCGTTTGAATCTCTACAAGGTCGTTAGCGCAACGGAAACAATAATATGCAAAGAAAATAAGAACAATGCTAACAGCTGAAATTTACTTGGTATCCACCCCGGATGGGTGACTAATCCAAGAATCCGTCGGTGGATCACTCCCCGGATAACCGCCGGCTAGTCCTTGTCGCTCCTTGTGGGTGGAGAAACCTCGCCACAGCACGTTGACACGATTTGGACTCAAGAGACTACTAACAAGCCTTAACCAAGCTTGTTTCGTCAAGAGATAGTAGTTTGAAACGAGCCCCTTTAAATAGGGCTCGAATCTGAAACAGACACTACCAGTCGACTATGCCTGGGGCAGTCGACTGGCCCCACTCAGATTCGACCGTTATAGTACAACGTTTGAATCTGCCAGCCTGTTCCAGTCCACACCAGTCGACTGCCCCTTGGCCAGTCGACTGGTCCAACCTGAGCCTAGGGTTTCACTCCCGAGTACAAGTCTCTCCGCACTCAAACCCTCCCGGCTTAGCCCCTGAGTACAAACACTCATACTTAGATCCTCACAACCCGGTTGACTCTTCACCAACAGCCTCGACTGTTGCCTTTACGCCTTCTTCATCTTCGGCCCTCGTCCCTCGAATGTGCACGCAAACCTCCAGTTTGCCTCCATGCCACCCTTCACGTACGTCTCGAAGTCCGTGTCCCTCTGCTCATCATCCCTGCTATCCAGCCGTCCCTCGGATGCGCACACAAGCCTCCAGCTTGCCTCCATGCCATCCTTCACTCGAAGACATCAACCAAGTCCATGTGTACCTGTACACCTGCACACTCATGTACACATATGAGAACACAATAAACCCTAACTTAACCATATTGCCCACACACATCAAAACCTTATGATCCTCCAGATCATCTCAGGGCCGATTGCCCCAACAATCTCTCCCTTTTTGATGTGTGACAATATGTTAAGTTAGGTAAACATATGGCAACAATAATAACAAAAGGCAATAACGAAAGCAATAGCAATTGAAAATCAAAGCATAACACACAAGAGGCATCCTCCCCCTTAACCTATGCTTTCTCCCAATTTTCAATCCTTATTGCTAATTCCAAGTTAAGTTTTCCCAACTTAACTCCACCGTATCATCAATTAATCAAAGATAAGTTTCAACCCAAACCTAGCTTAACACTCAATCAAGTTCTCCCCCTTTGACACCATCAAAAAGATTGCCCTAAGCAACCCTAGCTTTAGTGCCAAATAGAACCTAACCAGACCCTCAGAACTCACACAATATCATTCTGTCCACACTACTAGTCGACTGCCCCCAGGGCAGTCGACTGATACGCAGATTTCAAAATTTCCAGCCGAAATTCAGAACCACGTAAAAAATTCCAGAAAATTTAAAAAAATGTGAAACTTTGCAAGCACGCTTGTTAAGGTATTCCCTACCCTAGAAAAATATTGGTTCATGAAAAACATTAACCGTGCTTGATTTTTGGTACAAACCCTAAAGTCCTAAATAGTCTCAATCTTTGTATCAACTTTGAAATCCAATCTTGATTTCCTATATTTGCCAACTTCATTCACCTCCATTTAACATTTAGAATAATTCCTAAACCCTCCATTATCATATATGTATTTATATTTTGACAAAATCTCTCCCCCTTTTTCTCTTAAGTGTAAATGAACATAAGATTTTCCCATGCCCTTTACTATAAATGTTTCATCATGTAACTTGTAACCAATATATAATAAACAATAACTATCAAGTAACATTCAACACAACAATAAGTTATGACAAAATTTTCAATAAATAAGAGTAGAGAAAATAAATCATACATGGAGACATTGATAGATTGTAACCCAAAACATATAACACAACTTGCCTTCACACAAAAGCTCAAATCATGTATCATAGTAGAAGCAAGTCAAAATCACATGACATAAATCTATATAATAAAGTAATACATAAATGGTTCATACATGAAACCCAGAAATAGTCATCACATAAGACCTAGAAGAGTAGCTAGGGTCGAAGCCCTAAAATCATCAGAATAGTTACAATCATCAGAATGGAAAGTGTTTGAGAGGTATAAAATACATCGAATAATGATAATGCTCTCAACACTGAACAACTCCCAAAAACTGCATCATCTGGTCAGAAGAACATATGATCGTCACCGCCTGGAGGAGGAGGAGGAAGGGCCTGATAAGCGAGATGCATCTGTTGCAGCATCTCGTACATGTCGTGGGTACGGCTGGTGATCCCATGAACTGCCGTCTCAATCCTCTGCTCCGTCTTCTGAAGTCTGTGAACATCCTCACGGATGACACGAACATCCTCCTGAAGCTGGTGAACATCGAATTGAAGCTGGATGAACTCTGCACGTGTAACCTGTTGGATCGAGAAGACCGATAGAGGGGGGGGTGAATATCGGAAATCGTTCGGAATTTCGTAAAGAGAAATTGCACAGCGGAAGTAAAATAAACACAACACAGAGACACAGTCGATTTTACTTGGTTCGGAGCCTGTGTCGACTCCTACTCCAAGGCCCACGGTCGTTGACCGTTTACTTTGGGCAATTCTATATGAAGCGCAATAATAGTTACAGAATTTGGTTACAAAGTAAGTGCACGAAAATAATAATAAAGAATTGCACTCTTCGTTACCGACGTCCGGAGTGTATTGACTTTTTCGGGGCAGCGGGACGTCGTCGGCTCGAGTTGGAGTGTTTCCGGAGCAAGGCACGAGCGTAGAAGAGCTTTGAGGCGTTGAAAGAATTGATTCTTGACGCCTTGGTCGAGGGTCCTTTATATAGGGCCTGGGGGCGCCCGGAGCGCTCGGGGCCCCCGGATTGACCGGGTCAAGCGTTATCTGCTTAGCTTCGATGGCTTCTGGTTCGAGGCATGCGCATGGGGGCGCCCGGGACGCTGGGGGCGCCCGGGAGCACCGGGGGCGCCCCGCCCAGCAGCTGTTCGAACCCTTTTTTCTTTGACTTGTTTTGTATGCACCTTGGGGGCGCCCGGGACACTCCGGACACCCTACTCAGCCATTGCCTCTCTCCTTTGAGGCTTTCTGAGCTGTAGACACACGTTCCTTCGGTCCTGCATCCAGGGTTAGTCCAAAACACAATGCAACAATAAAATATTTATTTATACAGCCTTAGCTGTCTTGGTTCTGACTTTGGTCTCCAAAATGGAGTCCTAGGTCGAACCGACGCCTACTGTTCCCTCGACGGGGAAAGCATCCTCACCTACTCCTCTCGGGAGAATGTACCTGATGCCAACCGCTCCTTTGGTTGGACTTTTGCCTGACGGTCCTTTGCTAGGTCTTGGATGCCGAGCTGTCCTTCGCCCGGTGCCTAGCATTCCTTCGCTAGGGCTTCAGTCCCAAGCTGTCCTTCGCCTGGCGCCTAGCAGTCCTTCGCTAGGTCTTGGATGCTGGCAGTCCTTCGCCAGTTGCCTAGCAGTCCTTCGCTAGGGCTTGGTTGCTGGCTGTCCTTCGCTAGGGCTTGGATACTGGCAGTCCTTCGCCAGGTGCCTAGCAGTCCTTCGCTAGGGCTTGGATACTGGCAGTCCTTCGCCAGGTGCCTAGCAGTCCTTCGCTAGGGCTTTTTCTGCACACTCAGTGAACAACGTTAGATCACAAATAAACTTAACTTTGAATCCTTTGCCAATATCAAAACCAGGTTCGATATGGTGCTTCCTGCACCAACAATCTCCCCCTTTTTGATTATGGCAATGCAATTCAAAGTTAAGTAAAAAAACTTTATAACTGTTAAGAACATAATGTAAAAATGAAGTATAGCAATTTTACACAATTCAATGTTAAGTGAAAACTTTATGACATTTACTAACACAAGGTAAGATTTGAAAAAAAACCTTTATTTCTCATACTTCCCCTAAAACCCTGAGTACTTGTGTTATAAAATACTTAACTTTGACCTTTCCTCCCCCTTTGACATATATCAAAAATAAACATGGGTGAATAAGGTATCTAATAGGGAGGTTTGAGTTTTACCAAAATAAATTTAAGTAAAGGAGTTTAAAAACCTAGTTTTCAAAAAAACTTTAAGTAATGGAATTCAAAAAAAATGATGTTTTGAAAATACATGAAGCTCCCCCTTAATGTGATAACTCTTTTACTTAGAAAAAGCTTGCAAAAACTTGTATCATAGTTTTCAAGAAAAACTTAACAGTAACTTACTTAGCCAACATTTTGAAAACAAGTTGCCCTTAAAAAGTTTCAACTTTTGCACTCATAGAGAAATTTCCTTGGAACATATTTTGTGTATTAACAACCATTTTTATTTGGAAAACCTTTAAATAGACAAGTTTTTGCTGAAACATAGATTTATTTGCTAAGAAAACCTTACTTAAAAACATTTGTCAAAAATTTCCAAAGGTTTTGCTCAGACAAACTTTGTTTACTAAGGAAAATTTTACTTAGAAATACTTTCAAAATAACTGCACTTAGTGCTTTAGAGGTTTTGAAAGGTGCTTAGACCAATTTTAAAGCACTTAAGAATACTTAGTGAAAACAAGATAAAATTTGAAATTTTCTCTCTCTTGGTCATATATCAGTAAGGAACTTTTTTTAAAAAAAAGATTTAAGGAAAAATTATGTGTATCAGAGCTTATGAGTTTTGAAAATATAAAAATACTTAGTATAATTTTGAAAGCACATAGATTAAATTGCACTAAAAAGACTCCGCTTTGAAGGATATTGTGCAATTTTGAAAAAGGATTTTGTATTTTTAGCCAAGTCTTTAGAAAATTCACGTACTTAGAACACTATTGCCTTGGAAAAGTATTAGAACTTTTTAAAACATTATATTTTGAGATATTATGCAAATTTTGGAAAATATAAGTACTTTTGAAAAGTATGCATGTAAGTACTTTTAAACATAATATTTTAAAAGAATTTAATGTTATTTTGAGATCATGATACTTTACTTGGTTTTTTTCCAGTCTGACACAATCCTAGGAAACCTTGTTAATTACAAGGACATTTTCCTAAGTGTCCTGGAAATTTTTCAACCCAAGTAAACATAATTTCAAAAGGTATTTCAAAAAGAATGATTTGCTAAGTCACAAACACATTTTGAAAAATAGAGTAATGGTATTTTTAAAGGCAAATTACTTGTAATTTCAAGAGAATTTTAAACACTAGTGTATTAAGACATATTATTTTGAACTGTTCAATAATTCTTTTAATTTAACCTTCCCCTAAACTTGATACAGTCCTTGGAAGCTTGTTGACCACAAGTATTCTTCCTCTGAGTTCTTAGGGTTCAGTTCAAAAAGAATTATTTGATAATTTCAAAAATAATTGCCAAAGAAAGTACTTGTTACAAATAATTTCTTTTGGTTTAGAGTCCCCCTAAATTTGACACATCCTCGGAGTCCTTGTAGATCATTAAGTAGATCTCCTTTGTGTCTTTAGGGTTTACCAAAGTCAAAAGAATAACTTTGAAGTATGATAATTTTTAAGAAGATAATTTTTTGAAAACACGACTTGGAATGATAGCCGCCTCCTCGCGAATTAAATTCATTTAATTCGCCCAATAAGCCTTCAAAAGACTTAGCCATTTTAAGCTTCCGATGCGCCTCTGATAAATTCAGATTCGACTTATTTCTCTTGATCGGAAAATCCAATTTTCAACTCGTTTTAAATCCCTCGGATTACTCGTTGTGCATGTGACTAAATAGGCTTTCGATTTATGTTGGCCGTCTATAATTAACCAATTATAGAACGATCATGAGTGGCACCTAGTAGTACATCATGACCCCCAATTAATCGAAAGATCAACGGTTGACCTCAGAATGAATTCTGAAACCCTTTAGCAGATCTAATGAATCGTGCCTCATTCCCTTCACCATCTTATACCCACTTGGTTCAGGACACGGTCTATGTGTGTCAGTCCCCACTAGGCTGACTACGTCACACCTAGCCCAAGTAATGTCTTTCTCGTCCAACGGATTCTAGTTACTCTCATGTTTCCTAGAGATTTATACTCGGAACATGTTGTGCTCTGGCCAGAGGCATCGAGTAACAATCCGACGATAGACCTTGGGTATACATCTCCTTGCAAGGAGTGGTGAATCCTTTTTAGGCTGTTCAAACATCTTCGGGCACTTCGGCTTATACCCAACCATCCTGGGTCCACACCTTCTTAGAGATGCTTGCTTAAGATGTCAAAGTATAAGTCTCCGTGACCAAGATGACTTGAACACCGCAAGTCAAAGGAACATCGCACTTAAGCTGCAGTAAGAACTTTCATTGACATATCTATATGTAGATTACCATATGAAGTCTTACAGCTAGTCACTCCAATGAACTAGTTCCCTTAACTAGCATCCATGTTTATCTCCGGACATCCCAATGTCACCAGCCAGTGAGAATCAGATGATTAAAGAATAACCCATGCTAGTCTCAACAAAATTGATAGTGTCCGTATTTATCAATTCATCGACTAGGGACAATTTCAATACTTCACAATTGCACATGTAGAGATAATCACTAGTTGTGAATTCATCACAAATTCTCTCATGCTGTGAATTGTATTGCGGACATTCAGTAAATGAGTTCAAGATCTCAATCAAATACATGAACATGTATACTCAAATAGTGAATATTCATTTATTAAAGTAAATGATTACAATCATAAGGCGATTGCCTTAGGACACTTCTCTCATATTACTAACAAACTCCCACTTGGCCTAATGCCAATCGCTACGGTATCCAATACCACAGGCTCTAATATGACCCTCAAACTTGCTTTGAGGCAAGGCCTTAGTTAAAGGATCCGCTAAATTCCTTTCAGTGGGAATCTTCTCAATTTGTATGTCATTCCTACTTATAATCTCTCTGATCAGATGATAGCGGCGAAGCACGTGTTTGGATCGCTGATGAGACCTTGGTTCCTTTGCTTGTGCAATAGCTCCATTGTTGTCGCAGTAAACCGGTATTGCTTCATCAATGGTTGGAACCACACCAAGTTCTGAGACAAACTTCTTGATCCAGACTGCTTCTTTTGCTGCTTCCGAAGCCGCGATATATTCCGCTTCCGTGGTAGAATCCGCTACAGTGTCTTGCTTGGAACTTTTCCAACTTATTGTGCCTCCATTCAAAGTAAATACGTATCCAGACTGAGATTTGGAGTCATCCTTATCTGTCTGGAAACTGGCATCTGTATACTCACGTATTAGCATATCTCCTTCTCCATATATTAGGAACACATCCTTAGTTTTTCTTAAGTACTTAAGGATTATTTTGACAGCTGCCCAATGATCCATTCCTGGATCAGACTGGTATCTGCTCGTGACACTCAGAGCATACGATACATCAGGCCTAGTACATAACATGGCATACATGATAGATCCTATCGCGGATGCATAAGGAATCTTATTCATGCAAATCCTCTCGTCTTCTGTGCGCGGACACATAGACTTTGAAAGGTTGATCCCATGCCTGATGGGAAGGTAACCTTTCTTGGATTCCGACATGCTAAACCTTTTTAACACTTGGTCTATATATGTAGACTGCGAAAGACCAAGTAACCGTTTTGATCTATCTCTATAGATTCTAATCCCAAGGATATAGGTTGCTTCTCCCAGGTCTTTCATGGAGAAAGTTTTGGACAACCAAATTTTAACTGATTGTAAGACTGATATATCGTTTCCTATAAGCAATATGTCATTGACATATAGCACTAGGAATATGACTGCACTCCCACTAACCTTCTTGTACACACAGAGTTCGTCAGGATTTTGTGAGAAATTAAACTCTTTGATTGTCTCATCAAAACGGATGTTCCAGCTCCTGGATGCTTGCTTCAGTCCATATATGGATCGTCGAAGCTTGCATATTTGGTTTTATCAACCGATGTGAAACCTTCAGGTTGTATCATGTATACATCCTCAAGCAGGTCTCCATTAAGGAAAGTTGTTTTCACATCCATTTGCCATATCTCATAATCATGATGAGCTGCTATGGCCATAAGCATCCGAATGGATTTAAGCATAGCTACTGGCGAATAGGTTTCGTCATAATCAATTCCTTGTTTCTGACGATATCCTTTTGCCACTAATCTAGCCTTAAAGGTAACTACATTACCTTCCATGTCGATTTTCTTCTTGAAAACCCACTTGCACCCTATGGGCTTAATCCCTTCAGGTGGGTTAACCAAGTCTCATACTTGATTTTCGTACATGGAATCCATTTCCGACTTCATGGCTTCAAGCCATTTGTCCCTTTCTAAACTTTTCAGAACATCTTCATAACTGATAGGTTCGTCATCGCTTATGAGTAACACGTCGTTCGATTCACTTATGAGAAATCCGTATCTCTCTGGAATATTGCGTGTCCTATCAGACCTACGAAGAGGTGGTGTTATTTTAGGTTCAATTGATAGCTCATCACTATGAGTTATCGGTTGTGGGTCTAGACTAGGTGTCTCTGTAATGTCTATTGGAGTTTCTTGAACTTCATCAAGTTCAATGCCACTCCCACTGTTTTCTTGTAAAAGAAATTCTTATTCCAGAAATACAGCATGCCTTGAAACAAACACCTTTTGCTCCAAGGGATGATAGAATTGGTAACCCTTCGTTTCCTTAGGGTATCCAATAAATAGACATTTATCAGACTTAGCATCCAATTTGTCTGATACAGTCCGCTTCACATAAGTAGGACAACCCCATATCTTAAGGTGAGTTAAGTGAGGTTTCTTACTATTCCACATCTCATATGGAGTAGTAGAGACTACCTTGGTCGGGACTCTGTTTAGCAAGTAAACAGCTGTCTTAAGTGCATAGCCCCGAAAGGATTTTGGAAGAGTTGCATGATTCATCATAGATCTAACCATGTCCATCAAGGTTCGGTTACGCCTCTCAGATACACCATTATGCTGTGGTGTATATGGCGGAGTCCATTGAGACAATATCCCATTGTCCCTTAGATAATCTTGAAACTCTTGACTTAAGTATTCACCACCTCCGATCGGATCGAAGTATCTTAATACTTTTGCCAAGCTGTTTCTCTACTTCATTTCTGAACTCTTTGAATTTCTCAAAAGCTTCAGATTTGTGTTTCATCAAGAACACATACCCGAATCGTGAGTGATCATCGATAAAGGTAATGAAGTAGCTATAGCCTCCTTGTGCAAGAGTTGACATTGGTCCACATACATCAGTATGTATTAGACCAAGCAATTCTCCCACTGGATTACCTTTTCCGGGAAAAGGGTAATTTGGTCATCTTGCCTTTTAAGCATGATTCGCATGTATCAAATGAACCGGGTTCAAATGATTCCAAAATTCCACATCGGTGTAATTCGGTCATGCGTTTCTTACTTACATGGCCAAGACGACATGCCACGTTAGGAGTCTATTCGATTATCTATTCGAGCACGTTTGTTGCTAACTTCGATATTGAAAACGTCACGGATAAATCTAACGTGTAGATCCATTGCACAAAGTTCCATCCCATAAAGAACGCCATTTAAGTTATGTAACAACAATTGTTACTAAAGTTAAATGATAACCCTTTTCATTCAAACATGAAATAGATACAATGTTCTTTATTAACGAAGGAACAAAATAACAATTATCCAATTCTAAGACACGTCCAGTAGGGAGCTTTAGCAAATATGTTCCGATGGCAACAGCAGCAATCTTTGCTCCATTTCCAACTCTCAAATTAGCTTCTCCCTTGACGAGTCTTCTTTTATTCCTTAGCCCCTTTATGTCATTACATATATGTGAGCTACACCCAGTATCAAGTACTCAGGTATCCGAGGAAATAGAGTGACATTCAATAACGAAGATACTTGAAGAGGATGGGGCATCGGATGCCTTCTCTTTCAAGGACTCAAGATAAATCTTGCAGTTTCTTCGCAAGTGACCCTCCTTGCCACAATGATGGCAAGTGTCTTTTGAGGTTTTTCAGTCTTTTTGGCCTTTTTCTTCTTTCCCTTATTCTGTTCTTTGGGCTTCCTCTTAGAACCTTTCTTTGAGGAACCAACTAACAGTATCGTCTTCTGATCCTGCTTTACAGAAGGCTCTACAGTCTTCAGCAGGTTGAGCAACTCAGGAAACTGGTCTGGAGTTGCATTTTCAGAAGGTCGTTTGGGAAGTTGATCTTCAAGGACACAAGCAGGCTTTTCTGCCTTAAGGACTATCCTTAGGTTTCTAAGCCAGTCCATGAAGTTCGGCCCGGTCAGTTCATTGGTGTCCAAAATGGAACGCAAGTTTATGTAAGACATGATCGAGTGATTATCCTAGAAATACAAATTGAGATTATGTGAGAAGATTGATTAAAGAATGTATCAACATACATAAATTAAATCCTATTTATTTTACGAATTGAATCACCCTTATTATCAATTCGGGAGATCGTAGGAACATCTCCAAATAGGTTGATATCCAACCATAGGTAAGATCACCATGGCTGTGGCCATCAAGTTTTTCTTAGCTATGAAGGTAGGTAATTATACCGATTACACATCACATATATGTAACTATCACTTTATGCTATCAACTAATTGAATGTTTGCATAAATCATTGGTTGTTAACTCATTAACAAGTATGTATCTTTATACATAGCACCTAACTGCACCTCTCTTTACATCGACCTTGGCTGTGGCACAACAAATCGATGCTCCAAGCTTAAGGCTGACCCATTAATCAAGAAATAGTTTTAATATGGTTGGAGCTCATTCAACCGTTTAGTCAGGCTTGGATGTGTCCAACAACCAAAACTAAGGATTGACCTCTGACTCCAACTATATTATCATAAACTAATTCCATGGTTTGAACATGTTGAGGTTCAAGTCGGGCATGGATGTGTCCATCAACCCAACGAGAAACAAAACTCCGATTCTAACCATATTAATGGAAGGTGTTGCCTTAATATTTTGTAAGGGGTTTTGGTCTCATCTTTTCTAAGCACATTCATGACATGTGTCACGACTAACGATTTCCTTAATAAAGTATGTATGTGACTTAATTTATCAAGTCTCATGAATTAAATTAGGAACCGGATTTCCTAATCATAATTTCATACTTTATTAAAGGAATTGTTTTGGGAAATAATTTCCTAAATTGTCATAATTAATTTCGGAAATAATATGTTCAAGACTTTGATTTCTCTAAATCAAATCTTATTAAATTAAGAGACAAATCCCTTAATTCAACTACATATTATTTTCATGAAAATCTCATTTAAGAAAACTCTATAGGAAACCATTTTCCTAATTAATTTTGGAGACAACAATATGTAAGAGCATCACCTCTTAAAACATATTTTATTCATGGATTGATTAATTACAACAAATCGTTTTCTAAGGGTGGCTCCCCGAGGCTCAGATACCCAAAGAAAAGTAAAGTGTTGTAAATCCAATTGGACGGCTCCCCGAGGCTCAATCCAAATCAAACATGACAATTTCAATTAAAATTGGGAAATTAAATTACAACATCTAACTTTAAATTGGACGGCTCCCCGAGGCTCAATCCAAAATAAAGAATTTTGTTGTCAATTTAAAAACCAATTCAAATTTAATTGTCAATTAACTGTCCATGAATTTGTCTAGACTTTCTTAAAAGAAAGTGCCCAAAATTGCGAGATTTCGAAAATAGGTTTTCAGAATAATTGTAAGTTTCTGGTACAAAGAAAACTTACATATTTCCAAAGTTGGAAAATTTCTAAAATAGAAAATTTCCAAAATTGGAAAGTTTCCAAAGATGGGAAATTTTCACAATTATTATAAAATTTAGAAACTAGAAAATTTCAAACGTTTGCGAAATTTCATGACGATTTCAAACTTTGAAATTCCTAATTCTAAAATTTATTATAATTTGAAAGTTTCCATAATTGGAAAAATTTTCCGAAATTGAGATCATGACAAAGTTTTCCATAAAACAATTATATGATTAAGTCGAACACTAACCGGCTCTGATACCACTGTTGGGACCGGGTGCATGTCGACAAGGATACGAGTTCGTAAAATTTAAAATTTTTCGTGCAGCGGAAGAGTTTGCATAAAATAATTTCCTAAATTATTTTAACTTCGTATCTAGCATGCAATCTTATGGTGTGTTGACATAATCATAAAATAAAACTTTGCGGAAAAGTAAACTAATTTACTAAGTACCTCTCGTAACTCGAAGTAAGGGACGAGATCCAACCGTAGCGTCCCTTGGAAGCTCCGCCTCTATTCGCGTCCACGCCGAGTTCTCTTCGGGATGACTTCACAAAGTCACGAGTTTTGTGCCGACGAGAACTACTAGATTCTCGGAAGACACAACTAGAAGAATAAGAGAAATAATGGAAAAACTAACCAACGAAGTAATGGAATCGAATTCCGGGAAGAGAGGAATCGCTATCCGCTTCTTCTTCTTCGTGTTCGGGTTCTCCTTCTTCTTGTAGCTCACGGCAACACCTCAAGGGAGGAGTTGGTTGTGCGCCGGCCCTAAGCTTCAAGTGGGCGCCGGCCCTAAGCTCCTTGTGGTAGCCGGCCCTAGGCAAGAAAGAAGAGAGGAGAGGAATAAAAGAGAGAGAGAGAGAGGGAACTCTTAATCAACTATTGATTAATTGATTGATGTGAATAAAGGGCTAGCCTTTGGGTCCTTTATATAGTAGCAACTCCTTTGCTAAGTCTCCCTCTAAACGGAATTAGTTATAAGAAATTTATCCTATAAATTTTCTTAACTAATTATTCCGTTTAAACCAAGTCTTTATTATAAACTAATTTATAATAAAACTAATTCTTTTCTCTTTAAATTATGGAATAAATTTTATAAGAAATTTATAAACTTTCTTATTATGGATAAATTAATTCATAATTGATTTTACAAAATTAAAATAAACCAATTCATGGATTATTTTAATCTTCCATAAAAGAATAAATTTCAATAAATTTTATTTATATAAATTTCTTTATACAAATTTATTTATCCATAATTTATAAAATAAATCGCGCTAGATTTATTTATTAATTAAACCAAAATAAACTTGGTTTATCTCCTTTATTGGCCGGCCACCCAAAGAGGGTTAACACCCTCTTTGGCCGGCCCAAACCGACCCGAACCGTCGCGAATTAAACTCATTTAATTCGCCCAAAAAGCCTTCAAAGACTCAGCCATTTTTAGCTTCCATTGCGCCTCTGACCAACTCAGATTCGACTTATTTCTCTTGATCGGAAAATCCAATTTTCAACCCGTTTTAAATCCCTCGGATTACTCGTATTGCGTGTGACTAAATAGGCTTTCGATTTATGTTGGCCGTCTATAATTAACCCATTATTTATAGAACGATCATGAGTGGCACCTAGTAGTACATCATGATCCCCAATTAATCGAAAGATCAACGGTTTGACCCCAGAAGAAATTATTCTGAAACCCTTCAGCAGCTCTAATGAATCGTGCCTCATTCCCTTCACCACCTTATACCCACTTGGTTCAGGACACGGTCTATGGTGTCAGTCCCCACTAGGCTGACTACGTCACACCTAGCCCAAGTAGTGTCTTCCTCGTCCTTTGGATTTCTAATTACTCTCATGTATTTAAGAGACTCGCACTCTTAACATGATATGCTCTGGCCAGAGGCTTTGAGTAACAATCCGACGATAGGCCTGGGTATACATCTCCTCGCAAGGAGTGGTGAATCCTTTGTAGGCTGTTCAAACATCTTCGGGCACTTCGGCTTATACCCGATCATCCTGGGTCCACACCTCCTTGGAGATGCTTGCTTAAGATGTCAAAGTATAAGTCTCCATGACCAAGATGACTTGAACACCGCAAGTCAAAGGAACATCGCACTTAAGCCGCAGTAAGATCTTCATTGACATATCTACATGTAGATTCCCATATGAAGTCTCACAGCTAGTCACTCCAATGAACTAGTTCCCTTAACTAGCATCCATGTTTATCTCCGGACATCCCAATGTCACCAGCCAGTGAGAATCAGCTGATTAGAGAATAACCCATGCTAGTCTCAACAGAATTGATAGTGTCCGTTTTTATCAATTCATCGACTAGGGATAATTTCAATACTTCACAATTGCACATTAGAGATAATCACTAGTTGTGATCTCATCACAAATTCTCTTATGCTGTGAGTTGTGTTGCGGACATTCAGTAGATGAGTTTAAGATCCCAATCAAATACACAAACATGTACACTCAAATAGTGAATTATCATTTATTAAAATAAATGTTTACAATCATAAGGCGATTGCCTTAGGACACTTCTCTCATATCACTAACAACCTCTAGGGATGGTTTAGGAATTACTTATCAAAGAATTGAGATTTGATCCCAATTCATTGCACCTAATGTGCCCTAATAGTATGGTGCAATGCATGGAAGGAAGATAGTCTCTTAAGCTATTAGACTAAGAAGATGATAAGCCTCTCCGAGATTAGCCAATTTGTTCAAAGGGCTATGTCCTGGATAAGAAGGTTTGTATGCTTGATTCTGTCTATATCAGGAGTCTCTTAAGACCATAGAAATGTGGACTAAGCAAAGGCCTAGTCTAAGCCATGTTCAGATTATGAGTAGTAAAGAGACACCGACAAAGTTGGAATCTAGTGCATATATTCGTAGTGATGGATCGCTTTGGCGTGCTAGAGGGGGGGTGAATAGCACTTTTTCGTTTGAATCTCTACAAGGTCGTTAGCGCAACGGAAACAATAATATGCAAAGAAAATAAGAACAATGCTAACAGCTGAAATTTACTTGGTATCCACCCCGGATGGGTGACTAATCCAAGAATCCGTCGGTGGATCACTCCCCGGATAACCGCCGGCTAGTCCTTGTCGCTCCTTGTGGGTGGAGAAACCTCGCCACAGCACGTTGACACGATTTGGACTCAAGAGACTACTAACAAGCCTTAACCAAGCTTGTTTCGTCAAGAGATAGTAGTTTGAAACGAGCCCCTTTAAATAGGGCTCGAATCTGAAACAGACCACTACCAGTCGACTATTGCCTGGGGCAGTCGACTGGCCCCACTCAGATTCGACCGTTATAGTACAACGTTTGAATCTGCCAGCCTGTTCCAGTCCACACCAGTCGACTGCCCCTTGGCCAGTCGACTGGTCCAACCTGAGCCTAGGGTTTCACTCCCGAGTACAAGTCTCTCCGCACTCAAACCCTCCCGGCTTAGCCCCTGAGTACAAACACTCATACTTAGATCCTCACAACCCGGTTGACTCTTCACCAACAGCCTCGACTGTTGCCTTTACGCCTTCTTCATCTTCGGCCCTCGTCCTCGAATGTGCACGCAAACCTCCAGTTTGCCTCCATGCCACCCTTCACGTACGTCTCGAAGTCCGTGTCCCTCTGCTCATCATCCCTGCTATCCAGCCGTCCCTCGGATGCGCACACAAGCCTCCAGCTTGCCTCCATGCCATCCTTCACTCGAAGACATCAACCAAGTCCATGTGTACCTGTACACCTGCACACTCATGTACACATATGAGAACACAATAAACCCTAACTTAACCATATTGCCCACACACATCAAAACCTTATGATCCTCCAGATCATCTCAGGGCCGATTGCCCCAACAATCTCTCCCTTTTTGATGTGTGACAATATGTTAAGTTAGGTAAACATATGGCAACAATAATAACAAAAGGCAATAACGAAAGCAATAGCAATTGAAAATCAAAGCATAACACACAAGAGGCATCCTCCCCCTTAACCTATGCTTTCTCCCAATTTTCAATCCTTATTGCTAATTCCAAGTTAAGTTTTCCCAACTTAACTCCACCGTATCATCAATTAATCAAAGATAAGTTTCAACCCAAACTTAGCTTAACACTCAATCAAGTTCTCCCCTTTGACACCATCAAAAAGATTGCCCTAAGCAACCCTAGCTTTAGTGCCAAATAGAACCTAACCAGACCCTCAGAACTCACACAATATCATTCTGTCCACACTACTAGTCGACTGCCCCCAGGGCAGTCGACTGATACGCAGATTTCAAATTTCCAGCCGAAATTCAGAACCACGTAAAAATTCCAGAAAATTTAAAAAATGTGAAACTTTGCAAGCACGCTTGTTAAGGTATTCCCTACCCTAGAAAAATATTGGTTCATGAAAAACATTAACCGTGCTTGATTTTTGGTACAAACCCTAAAGTCCTCAAATAGTCTCATCTTTGTATCAACTTTGAAATCCATCTTGATTTCCTATATTTGCCAACTTCATTCACCTCCATTTAACATTTAGAATAATTCCTAAACCCTCCATTATCATATATGTATTTATATTTTGACAAAATCTCTCCCCCTTTTTCTCTTAAGTGTAAATGAACATAAGATTTTCCCATGCCCTTTACTATAAATGTTTCATCATGTAACTTGTAACCAATATATAATAAACAATAACTATCAAGTAACATTCAACACAACAATAAGTTATGACAAAATTTTCAATAAATAAGAGTAGAGAAAATAAATCATACATGGAGACATTGATAGATTGTAACCCAAAACATATAACACAACTTGCCTTCACACAAAAGCTCAAATCATGTATCATAGTAGAAGCAAGTCAAAATCACATGACATAAATCTATATAATAAAGTAATACATAATGGTTCATACATGAAACCCAGAAATAGTCATCACATAAGACCTAGAAGAGTAGCTAGGGTCGAAGCCCTGAAATCATCAAATAGTTACAAT
>JAGFNQ010005573.1:21088-93338 GCA_024364735.1 Boesenbergia rotunda
AATTTCCTCGAGGGGAACGCGTCCTCACCTACTCCTCTCGGGAGAGTTTTACCTGGTGCCAACCGGATCCTCCAGTTGGACTTTTGCCCGGCAGTCCTTCGCCAGGTCTTGAGTTACCAAGCTTCCCTTCGCTTGGTGCCTAGCAGCCCTTCGCTAGGTCTTTTCTTCTGGCAGTCCTTCGCCAGTGCCTAGCATTCCTTCGCTAGGGCTTTGTCCATTCTGGCAGTCCTTCGCCAGTGCCTAGCATTCCTTCGCTAGGACTTTTCCATCTGGCAGTCCTTCGCCAGTGCCTAGCATTCCTTCGCTAGGGCTTTTCCTGTACACTCAAGGAGCATTGTTAGACAACAAATAACCCTTAACTTTTGAACCTTTTTGCCAATATCAAAACACAGGTTTGACTTGGGTGCATACTGCACCAACAACTCTGTGCATAGATCAATATCTATATCATGCTGGCAGTAGACCAGCTGGTCCAGCCCAAAATGGGTAATCATCTCAGCCAATTGAGGCGACTTCTCTTGGAAAAAGGCCTTGTTCAGGTACCGACAGTTCATTACTACAAACTCATTGTCTTCGAATCTTTTCTTACACTCAATGGACCTGAACCTTGAGCCTCCCTGACCTTGTTGGGATGATCCTTCACCCCTAGGTTTCTTAGAAGTCATCCTAAATACCACATACATCCATGCACACCAAGACAACCCCCCAAAAGGAAAAATATCAAAGAAAAACATGCACAAAACATCACATTAGTTCCAAAACATGGTTTAAATGACAAAATGAACTTTAAACAATGATACCTTTTCATTCTCTTCATGATGATGATTTTGAGACTTTTGACTTGGGAGAGAAGGGTTTTACAAGCCCTAGATCGTAGATCGGGGTTAGAGAGGACTTAGGGAAGAGTTTTGAGGCTTAAGGAAGGCTTAGGACAAGAAGGGGGGCTCGGGAGAAGAGGAATCGTCGGGGAGGCACGCCAAAACCCTATGTTTTGGCTATCCCCCGCGCCCCTTTTCTTTTATAGAAATCGCGATCCAGTCGACTGGCAGGAGGCCAGTCGACTGATAGAGTTCACAGAATGTTATTACAATTGAGACCAGTCGACTGCCCTAGGGCAGTCGACTGGTAGAACTCACAGAAGGTTCTGTGTTATGGACCAGTCGACTAGCTCTGAGCCAGTCGACTGATACCTGAAATTCCAATTTTTCAGTCGATTTTCAGAAAAGAAAAACTAATTCCACAAATCTCCAAAAATTCTGAAATTTTGTGGAGAGATTTGTGGGTCCTATGTCTTTCTGGGAAAAATAGAATTTCAATCAAAACTATCCCGAATCCCAAGATTGGTACAATCCTCAAGTTTCTCTAAATTATATCACTGAAACTAATCCAGAAGTTTTAATTTTGACCTCACCTTGATCCTTCTTCCCATACTCATTCATAATTCACTAATAACATCAAGTTACATGATATTTAAGCTTTAAAAGCAGTTTCTCTCAATTATAATTCAATTTCTTCCTTTAGTGTGCCAATTTTCTAGGATTAAGGCCAACCTTAGCCTTTTAACCTCTTAGCACACCCTATAGCCGATCTAGTTTCCTAGAAGGAGACCACCTGAGATCCATTGAGCATGGATCCCATTTTGACTTCTAAAGCTCTCCCTTGAGATCCTAGCCCTAGTTACCTCCCTAGGTAACTTATCTACAAATGCAAGACCACACCGGTGCTCCTCTGGTGCTTCTTGGTCTTCCATTACTACACTCTTGACCCTATAGACCTTTTTCTTGGTCAATTCCTTTTCTTTTCCTTTAAATGGCTTTTCTTTGCCATGTTTGACCTTTTCCTTACCATAGTCATAGTGCATCCTTGAATATAACATTTTATCAATATTTGCCCTTCTAGAATGATATCCTAAACCCGGCCTGTCATTCCTAAGAGGTTGATCTTCATGCATTATCCTTGACCCCTTTGACCCCCTAATGAATCTATCTAGGTTTTTCTCCAGTTTATCAAGTTTTGCTTTCAAAACTTGATTTTCCTTTTCCAAATTCCTAGTCTTAGGATCATTTGACCTAACTTGATCATTTCTAGATCTACCCATTTTTCTAGACATATTTTGTAACACCCCAATTTTTCGATTAAAGTATCCGGAACTGTTTTAAGTTCGGGACGAACTTTTTATAAGGTATGGGGGATTGTAACACCCCAAAATTTTCCCATATGAAATATGAAGAATTCATGAAACATTATTATGAAATGTCATGATGGGCTTGACTTAATGGGCTTTGATATGGATTAGTGCAAAATGTGATAAAAAGAAGATGTAGAAAGGAGGAAGCAAGGATCGAACCTTGAACCTCCTAGTTGCACTAACCATGTCTTAACCATTGCACCAAGGATGTTTTCTTGTTGAGAGAATAAGAAACATGCTTGTTAAAGCTAGGGAAGTGAAGAGACATGTCTCTTCATGAGAAGAGTATAAATAAGAGAGGGAAAAGAAGTTGCATTTCTCTCTTCTTCTTCCCCACTTCAAAACCGAAACCTAGAGCCTCTCCTTCTTCTTCATTTTTTCGAAAAGTACACCCTAGGGTTCTAACCCTAGGGAATTGGAAGGAGGAAGATCCCATCCAAGGATCTTGCCCTCTACTAGGGCCAAGAATTCTAGAGAAATTCTAGTGAAGGAAACACTAACCCCTCCTTCAACCAAGGGTACCCTAAAGATTTAGAGAAGGTGAAATTCAAGCGAAAGGATGTAAGTATCCCCTCGCCTGCAGTGTAATTGTTGTGCATGAATCTTTTGTTCTTCTTGTTTTTCGAAAAAGGGAAAATCCCTTGTGTAAATTTCGGCCACCCCTTAGGGGAAGGCCTTGGTTACTCCTTGATGCATGAGAAGACCCCTTGGAACTTAGGGTATATGTATATGTTGTTTCCTTCATGATGTTAGGAACAAAACCCTAGGGTTTTGCCCTTGTGTAGGTTTCGGCCACCCCTAAGGGGGAGACCTTGGTTACTCCTTGATGCATGAGAAGACCCCTTGGAACTTAGGGTATACATATATGTTGTGTCCTTTCATATTGTGATGACAAAAACTAGGGTTTAGGGTTTGGATGGGTTTCGGCCAAGGCATGGAAACTAGGGTTAGTGAGGGTTGAATTATCCTATAATATATCCATGCTTAGTGTATTGTATGATAGTGTATACAAGGTGTTTGTATAAATGATTGTGTGAATGTTTCATTGCCAAAAACCCTAATACTCCTACCCTATGACTTTCGGCCAACACCCTAAGATTAGAGTTTGTGAAGGTTAAACTACCCTATGAGATATGCTTATGTTTGGGGATGATGATATGTATATACATGTGATGTTTAAATAGAATGTTTGATTGGAAAACTTAACTTCCCCCTAGCATGACTTTCGGCCAAGGCATGAACCATTAGGGTTGTGAAGGTTGATTACCCCATGATGTATGCTATGCTTAGTATGATACATGATATATATATATGTGATGCTTGTATGGGATGTACCCTATGAGATATGCTTATGTTTGGGGATGATGATATGTATATGCATGTGATGTCTAAATGGAATGTTTGATTGGAAAACTTAATTTTTCCCTAGCATGACTTTCGGCCAAGGCAAGGAACATTAGGGTTGTGAAGGTCGATTTCCCCATGATGTATGTTATGCTTAGTATGATACATGATGTATATATATGTGATGCTTGTATGGGAAGTTTGATGTTAAAAACCTAACCTATCCTTACCTTATGAATTTCGGCCAAACCCTAGTTTAGGTTAGGAAGAAGGAATTTAATCCATGAAGCATGCTACCACTTTCTATGATATGAGTATGATTTATGTGACCAATCTTGTCATATATAAAGTATGTTAAGTGGTTGAAATATGATGTATGTATGAGCATGTCTTATAGCCCATGGGGTACCCTTATGAGATTGCATGTGATGTGTATGTTAAAATGCTTGAAAGGATACTCCACTAAGTATGGGATCAAGAGCACCCCTTATGTTGTGTGGTGTGTCCCTATGGGATCATGAGCACCCTTGAAGAGTGGTGTGTCCCTTGAGAGTGAATTTGGGGTACTCCTTAGCATATATGTAAAGACATGATAACTATTTTACTTTGTAAGTTGTGGTACCCGACTCAGAAGGGGGTCGTTAAATAAATCCGGGGTGCATGTTAACTTAAGGTCATGGCTCCGGTAGGACGGAAGGGTCCTGCTCTAATGAGATTGGTGGCTCGCTACCCCAATTCATTAGGGAACGCACATTATGTGGTACACAACTGGGCCCTATATGATGTTGATGTATTTTTAAGTAATACCTTTATGGAATTGTTTTGAAAACATTTATTATATGTGATGGGTATGCTTAAGATACTATATACTGCATGCTTAGAAACTTTGATGTTTAGTATGCTGTGATGAACTCATGCTTATGATTTATTATGTGTGCATGTTGTATTCTTTCGTATGGATTTTGCGAGTATGACAGGATCCTTACTAAGCATTTGTGCTTACTAGTTTATGTGTTGTCTTATGCTGCAGATAAGGGTAAGGAACACTTAAACTAAAGGAAGAGGCAGGAGGGCTGAAGATGTGTGGGGTGGTGGCTCGGGAAAGAAAGACTTCTATATCTACTTTATTATGCTTTTTGTTAATGTCTCCTTGATAATGAATGTTAGTGGTTACTCTTATACTTGATTAGGTTTGACTATGTTGTGAGTTGAACTACTCGTGAACCTATCATATTGTAGAATAACTCTTAATTAAGATATTTCACATGATGTTCTAGACTTCCTTTAGACTCAATTTGATGAACTAATATTATGCAATGGAATGTATAACCTCACTATCATGATTTATGTGCTACTAAACTTACTATGCACCTACCATGTTCTAATGATCCAAGCATGATATTTGATTGGCATGTACTGACTAGTATGCTTAGTACTTGTAAATATCACTTGATGGTTTTAGACAAGCATGCTCAGTACATAGTCCTCGCACTCTTGCATTATTTTTATGTTATGTTAAAATAAGTATATGATTGATTGATTGTACGTAACCCCGCCCCGAGAGTAGATATAAGGGCGGGCGTTACATATTTCCCTTTTTCTTAGGGTTTATGCCTTGGTCCTTGGTCCTAGAATTCCTAGGTTTATCATGAACCACAGAATTTTGAATATTTTGGCATTCACCATTGTTTCTATTCCTATCATGATATTTAAAACTAAAATTGCATCTAGGCAAACAATCATTTACATTTCTAACATTCATGGAAGAGTTTTGAACATAAGTAAAATTAGGGATTACCTCCCTTACCCTTGTAGCTCCCTCTTGATGTGAGCTCCTCTTTTTCTTTTCCTCTTTCTCCTATTTTCTTAGATGCTCCATCTTCTTGAGCTCTTTAGTCCTGGGACACTTTGTATGGTAGTGTCCTAGCTCCCCGCATGTGAAGCATCTAATTTTTCTTCTTTTCTCCTTTTGAGCTTCCTCATTCCTACAACCCATATTAGAATTTAAATGAATAGATTTGGGCTTAGAATTACCTCCTTTTTACCTAGTGGACACTTATCCTTGTAGTGCCCCTTTTTGTTGCAACCAAAATATATAATATGCTCTTTTGATTTGGCTTTGGCGGAGGTGGGAGCTTTCTCTTGCTCTTGTATAGTTGAGGGTCTCTCCTCTCCCTCAACCCTTGGTGGTGATACTTCTTCTTCTTCGGATGAGGTGGATGCTTCTTCACTCAATGAGATGATCAATTCTTCTTCCTCTTGATCTTCTTGGACCCTTGAGCTTATTTCTTCGGGTTCTTCTACTGGTTGAGCTTGTATAGGGTTCTTGTGAAGTTCTTCTAGTTTGCTCCATAACTCAAACGCACTTTTATATTCTCCTACGCAACTCAAACATTTTTAGGCAAAATGTCAATCAAAATATTGATTACCTTTTCGTTTGCCCTAGATTGCTCTTATTGTTCATCTGTCCAATATCTAGGACGAAGCTTCTTCCCGTGCTTGTCTCTCGGAATTTCAAATGGGTCTTCAATAGTCATTCTACACTCCCAATCCATCCCTAGCCAATTTTCCATCCTTGCCTTCCAATGGCCGAATTCTTTATGATTGTAGGATGGTGGTGTGTTGATGTCTTGCCCCAACTTATCTTCCATGTTCTTCTTCCTCTAGCGTGTGCTCCCTCGACGGTTAGTCCGATCAAGAGCGGTCCTTCATGTTGGTGCTTGGATGACTAGAGAGGGGGGGTGAATGTAGACAGACACAGATTTTTCACCTCTTTGAGAACTTCTCAAGTTTTTCTGCACTTAGGGTTAGCGACAGCGGAAACACAGACAAACAAAGACAAGAACAGAAATAACAATACAAGATCGCTAACAAGGAGGATTTACAAGGTTCGGGGATAACATGCCCCTACTCCTTGGCGTGCCCGTGAGGTGGGCAATCCCTTGATCGTTAGCAGATCAAGCCCCAGAAAATCCGGATATCAAATACCTCCTTATCGGTGGAGAAACCTCTCCACAGCAAGTCTCAACAGAATATATGGAATGAAAGCACAGAGAGAAAAACAAACTTACAGAGCACAATGAACACACAGAAAGAAACACATCACCTAGCTCACTCAGCACAACTCTCACACAAGAGCTCCCCGCTCTTCGTGTCTGCTTGCTGATGGACTCGCCAAGCTCTCCTCTGATTCAAAATGCTCAAGTTGCAGAAGCTTCAAAGAATGCTCAAGAGTATGCTTCAAGGTGCGGAATCAATGAGAGTTGTCGCAACAGAGAGATGAAGCAAGAGTGTTTCTGCCTGATCAGAGATGTCGCAAGAAGAGATGAAGCCCTTTTCTTCTCTTCTTTGCCAGCCAGCTCTTAACCTGCGTCGCCAATCACCAAGTCACAGACGCTCCTCTGCAGCACACCAGCTGCTCATCTGAAGCAGCCCAGCTACCTTGACCTCTCCTAGACTCCCTGAGCTCTCCTCAGCCGAGCCCCAGTCAGCTTCTCAGTAGCGCAGTCGTCCGTTGAAACCTGAGAAGAGGAAAACGTCAAAACTGTGGCACTGAAAGATCTCAGTTGACCCTCCTCCACTATTTGAAATCATCCCTGCATCACCTACACACTTATCAGAAGTTTAGCAAATGAAATCAAACGTGAATCAGAGGAAATCAGAGTTATCAGAATGAAATCAGAACGCGATCAGAAGTTTGACAGCGTATTTGAATTAAAGTTTTCAGCTCCTGATCGGTCACCAGACCGATCAGAGAGGACCCTGATCTGTCACCAGACCGATCAGGGTAAGCCCTGAACGATCAGGCTCCAGCCTGATCGGTCCACAATGAGAAAACTGGGATCGCGGACTTCTTGTGATCGGTCACCGGACCGATCCACAGCATTGCTGGGATTCCCCAGCTTTCGCAGGCCAAATCCCGCTGATCGGTCTGTTGACCGATCAGGTCACTCCCTGACCGATCAGGAGCCATCCTGATCGGTCAAGGTGAGAAACCTCGCGACAATTTGATCGGTCATGAGGATCCAATCAAGGGTTCTCTGATCGTTCACCAGAACGATCTGAAGCCAAACAGAAGCCGAACCAAATGCTTCTGTTCTCTCCCTGATCGGTCATCAGACCGATCAGACTCTCCTGGATCGGTCACCAGACCGATCCACAACAGGGAGTTCGTGCCAACTCCCTGATCGGTCACCAGACCGATCCAACTCCCATAAATTCGACTCTAAGTCCAGAGAACAGCCTCCCTAGCCTTCTCTGACTCGTGCTCAGTCCCCCGGACCAAGACTCCGTGCCCAGCTTCACTCACCGGGACTTCATTCAACCTAGCTTCACTCACTAAGACCTGGCTTCACTCACCAGGGTTTCGGTCACCTAGCTTCACTCGCTAGGACCTGGCTTCACTCACCAGGGTTTCCAATCACCTGGCTTCACTCACCAGGGTTTCCAATCACCTGGCTTCACTCACCAGGGTTTCCAATCACCTGGCTTCACTCACCAGGACCCGGCTTCACTCACCGGGGTTTCCGTAACCCGGCTTCACTCACCGGGAGTCATGCCCAGTCCCCGACCAGGACTTAGACCAGACTCATCTCATTAACCTAAACTAAAATCGGTGTCAACACCAAAACAACAATCAGGGTCAGACTGCATCAACAATCTCCCCCTTTTTGTTGTTTGACAACCCGATTTTAAGTTTAGGTATTTGAAATCAATTGTAGTAATCAAATCTCACTATCGTAGGAGAATCAAAGTCCTCCCCCTACAATAGTTAAACTCGTAATTATCCTAAACTTAACTAACCAAACTCTCCCCCTTTGTCAAACACCGAAAAGGGTGTAGACTGGTTGTTAAGTTTAAAATTTCTCCCCCTCAAACCAGGGTTTTTCCCAAAAGCAAACAAAGGATATGATTAATTGATAGACATATGAAAAGCATATGAAAAAGATAAATCAGGACAGCATATACATATGCATCATATGACAATAAAAGTGAACAACCTAAACATAAAGTAGTAATCATATAGTCATGCACTCATAAGGTCATACAAGCATAACAGTCAGATAGTCAGATACATCACAAATCATGGAAGCATGATCAAAAGCAGAGTACAAACACAATCAATCCTCGGCGAGGGGGGGGGTCGTCAACCTGCATGGGGTCAAATGATGTGTCCTCGACCGGAAGGAAGCTCCCCGGGGCAGTGCTGCTGGAGGGCGCAGCTCCAGGAAATGTAGGCTGGTACGGATGACCAGCTGCCCAAGCGTGCCACTCTGCAATCCACGCCTGCTGCTCGGCGTGCATCGTAGAAACCCTCGAATCAGTCGCCCGCTGATCAGCACGTAGCCCAGAGATCTCAGACCTGACATCCTGCCGCCAGAGCTCCGAAATATGAAGACCATGCTGTACAGTCTGCTCCAGCTCAGCAATCTGCCAGCGGAGATCAGGATCCGCCTCGTAGTAGTCTTCTGCGGCAGCAGGAGCACCATGATGTCCAGCCTGGTCTGCAGCTACTGGAATATGTGCGACCTGAGGTAACTCCCCTAATCCCCGACCATCCTTCCATCTAAGACCCTGAGGTCCGACAATAATGTCAGACTTGGCGAACGCGCGTCGGCCAAGTCTGCAGTCCTGCCGAACCATCGGCACGGTCCTGCCCTTGGTCACATCAATACCGACTGACTGAAGCCAGTCAGTAATGATGTGCCCAAAAGGCATGTAGACTGTCCGACGGTCGATCTGACTATAGAAGATAATAGAGAAATAGATGGTCGTCATGATGTCAAAGTCTAGCTGCCGATGCATCCCGTAGAGCATCAAGTAGTGAAAGGAACGAATCTCTGCTAGGGGCTTCGAGGTAATAGGCACAAGACAGTTGATTATAATTTTGAAAAGAATATAATCAGGTGGGGATAGGCTGAGAGCAGCAAACGTGGGGAAATCACCGGCAGGCTCACCGAGACCCCCCGGCCTGGGATGGCCGAAAAAATACTCGTAGATAGAGTCAGAGGTGACTCCATCGAAAGGGGCCGGTATAGGATTTTGAACATACGGGAAGAGCGAAAAGTCATTATTTGATCGTCGACAAGCTAGAAAGGCAGTGAAAGCGGCTAAATCAAAGTTAAGGTTGGTTCGGGCAACACGGGTCCTATACCCCGTACCTTCAGCACTGACAAGGTTGTTATAAAATTCAGAAACCAAATCAAAATTGATCGGCCACTCAAGAAAAAGAATGGATCCCAGTTCGTAATACTCAATGATTTGTCGCACTGACGGACAGTGTTCGTAAACAAATGCTCTGTCCACAGTTCGACAGGGTAGGAGTTTGAAAGTGCGACTTTGAAAGGCCAATTCGAAATGAGCATTGGGAAATCTGGCATTAGAAGATGGTTGAGATCTGGAAGAGGATGAGGGAGCTTTGGTCCTGGAAGTTCCTTCAGCAGGTTCTTTGCCTTTAGAAGATTTCCTAAGGGTTGGAATCAGGAGTCACGGCAACAAATTGGATTGATGAAGGTAAGGTTTGATCAGTGAGATTAAGTGCAAGGTCACGACACAGGCACAAGTTGATCACAAGAAAAATTGATCATAAGGGAAGGTCACGGCAAAGGATGATAAAAACACACCACAAGTAGAAACAACATGGTTAGCCCACAAAAATTATGATTTAAGAAGTAATCAGCAACTGAAAAAATCTTACTTAGGTGCCATTCAGTTGGTCGAGTTGGTGGAGAGAAATGCAAATGACCTAGCGCAAGCAAGAGGACCTCGGCTGAGTTATGAATAGAAACTTCAGACACTACTCAAAAACTTGCAGAGGAAAGGAGTTGTCTACTTTCAAGGTCTTGTAGAGATCTTACGCAAGAAGGAGAAATACAAACTGGAGCTTGCGGAGAAGAACCCACAGATCTTCCCATGGAGCTTGCAAGAATCGTAGGAGACAATGACTCAAGCGCAAACTCAAGAACTCACACACGGAGAAGATCGCAGGAAGCCACGCACGTGCAGGAGGAAGAGGGGATTTGGTCGGCTAGGGTTAGAGGAGTAAGGGATAGAGAGTTAATAGGTTGGTGGACCGATCCACCAACCGAAGTTAATGCGATCGAACCGATCCACCGTTGGATCCAGGAGTACCCAGACCAATCAGGGAACCTCCTGATCGGTCTGGCTGGGTCCTGATCGGTCGGGTGACCGATCAGGGAAGCCCCTGATCGGTCTGCCGATCGATCAGGGAGCGAACAGAGAGTTTGCATGAATTTTGAGAACCTTCTGATCGGTCGGTGGACCGATCAGAAGCGTGGCCAGATCGGTCAGTGGACCGAACAAATCCAAGACAGAAGGATTTCTGTGAATTGTCGCGGAATTTGGTGATCGGTCTTTATGAACGATCAGGCCAACTCCTGATCGGTCCGGTGACCGATCAGGGAGGTCCCTGATCGGTCTGCAGATCGATCAGGGATCGAACAGAGTGGACAGATGGTTCTGTGAGCTCTCTGATCGGTCTGTGGACCGATCAGATATCAAAAACCCTTTGAAATCACAGTTTCAGACATCCTTTTGATATCAGAAACCTCTCCGTTAGATCCAGGATGTATTCCCTCGACTAGAATGGATCCTTTAACAAGAATCAAGAGTCCTTATAGATTTAACAACCTCTCCATTGTAAACACAAACACCCAACCAATGAAGTCATAATCAATCAAAACATACATCCAATTTGAAACAAGTTTGTATCAAAATAAGTCTCCAATCAAGTTTCCTTGATTGGAATGTCCAAGTATGATCATGGAACCAAATACACATGTATTATGCATTGGTTTTCCCTATACTTGGTCAACTTAATGATTATTGTCTCGTCAACCTAATCTCTCAAGGGATGCATTAACATTTTGAGTAATTAGGTTGATCCTAACATCTCACCCCATTTCTAGCAAACAAAAATATTTTGTTAAACCTTATAGTTTGTGTGAGATGTCCCCAAGTTGCCCAATAATTGTTCCCCAACAATTTGAAATGATCATGAAGGGTTTTGTTTTCTTTTCAATTCTATGAAGCACGACACATTCCCAACTCCCTTCGTAAGAAACTAAATTCATTCTCGGGGAGTGGTTTAGTGAAAATGTCCGCTAGGTTCGATTTTGACTCTACATGTGAGAGTACAATATCTCCTCTAGCAACATGATCCCTAATGAAGTGGTGACGCACTTCAATGTGTTTGGTCCTTGAATGGTGGACTGGATTCTTTGTTAGGTTTATTGTGCTTATGTTGTCACACAACACTTGCACACCCTTGTAGGTTAATCCATAGTCCTCTAGTGTGTGAATCATCCACAACAATTGTGATACACTCTCTCCCATGGCGATATATTCTGCCTCGGTCGTAGAGAGAGCAACACAATGTTGCTTCCGACTTGACCAACTCACTAATGATGATCCTAAGAATTGGCAACCCCCACTTGTGTTCTTTCGATCCAACTTGCACCCAGCATAGTCGGAATCGGTGTAGCCAATTAAGTCAAATGACTCGGTACGGGGGTACCAAAGACCAACTCCAATTATGCCCTTAAGGTATCTCAGAATTCTTTTAACGGCAACCAAATGAGATTCCTTGGCACAGACTTGGTACCTAGCGCACATACCCACAACAAAAAGAATATCAAGTCGACTAGCTGTGAGGTATAGCAAACTACCTATCATGCTCCGATATTGAGTTAGGTCAACAGGCTTGTCACTCTCATCATTGTCTAACCTTGTGTTTGTAGCCATGGGAGTGGTTACCTCTTTAGAATCACTCATGTTAACTTTCCGGAGCATCTCTTGAGTGTACTTTGATTGGTGCACATGGATTCCGTCTTGAGTTTGTTTGATTTCGAGTCCAAGGAAGAAAGTCAATTCTCCTACTAGACTCATCTCAAATTCACTCTCCATGTGTCCAATAAATTCATTCAAATAGCCCTTGTTGTTGGAGCCACAAATTATGTCATCGACATATACTTGGGCTACAAATATATTATCACCATCTCTTCGTAGAAATAGTGTAGGGTTTATTTGTCCTCTCACAAAGCCTTTTTCAATGAGAAATGTCGACAACCGCTCATACCAAGCACGAGGTGCTTGTTTAAGGCCGTAAAGCGCCTTCTTGAGCTTGAACACGTGGTTTGGAAATTCGGAATTCTCAAACCCTGGAGGTTGTTCAACATAGACCTCTTCTCTTATGAAACCATTTAGGAAGGCCAATTTAACATCCATTTGATAGAGTTTGAAACCTCTATGTGCTGCAAATGCAAGCATCAATCGAATGGATTCTAATCGTGCCACGGGAGCATAGGTCTCATCGTAATCAAGGCCTTCAACTTGACTGTAGCCCTTGGCTACTAAGCGTGCCTTGTTTCGTACAATTTCTCCCTTATAGTTCAGTTTGTTTTTGAAGACCCATTTGGTTCCAATAATGGTGGTCTTCTTAGGTCTAGGGACTAAGTCCCAAACTTGGCTTCTCTCGAATTGACCTAATTTGTCTTGCATAGCAATGATCCAATCGGGATCATGCAATGCCTCGTCAATTTTTCTAGGTTCAATTTCTGAAATTAAGGCAACTTCATTAGCCTCATTCCTAATGAATGATCTAGTCCTAACCCTATGGTGGATATCTCCAACAATTTGGTCTTGGGGATGACTAGAGGCTAACCTAGTTTGCCTTGGTGTTGGAGGTGCTTCTTGGTTGGTGTCACTAGACACATGCTCAGCCTCAGGATCCGGCTGATCTATGGGTTGTCTAGGCTCACCGTAATCAGATTCATCAGCACCATCTACAACACTTGGACTTTCATCCAAACCTAGTTTCCTAAGTTCGAATTGAACTCCTTCTACATCTTCTGATTGATTAATTGCTTTTGGGATCTCCTCAAAAACAACAACAGAAGACTCTTCAACTAATCTAGACTTCTTGTTATAGACTCGGTAAGCTTTGCTGATGAGGGAGTACCTGACCAGTATCCCTTCATCAGCTTTCGCTGTGAACTTTCCAAGATGGTCCTTGGTGTTTAGGATAAACACCTTACAACCAAACACCCTTAGATGTTTAACTGTAGGTGGTTTTCCAAACCAAAGTTCGTGAGGAGTCTTCCCTAGAAATCTATGTATGAGGACTCGGTTTTGCACGTAGCAAGCTGTGTTCACAGCTTCAGCCCATAAGAAACTCCGTAAAGAGTACTCATTGAACATGCTTCATGCAGCCTCTTGTAAGACTCGGTTCTTCCTCTCTACAACACCATTTTGCTATGGTGTTTGAGGAGTAGAGAACTCGTGTCTATAACCTTTCTCTTGATAAAATTCTAAAAACCTTTGATTTTGAAATTCTCCTCCATAATCACTCCTAATTGTTTTAATTGTTGTTGATTTTTCATTTTCAATCCTTCTACAAAATGAAATAAAAACATCTAGGGTTTGATCCTTCTATTTTAAAAAATAGGTTCAAGTATATCTAGTAAAATCATCAATGATCACAAAACAAAATCTACTATCATTCAAAGATATTATAGTGCTACAATCAAATAAGTCCATGTGTAGTAAATCCAAAGCGGTAGAAGTACTTATAGCACTTTTATCATTGTGTGTAGATTTCGTTTGCTTACCCATTTGACATGCATCACAAAGCTTCTCCTTTTCGTACTTGATGCTTGGTAAGCCACAAACTAGTCCCTTGTTAGCCAACTTCCGGATGTTCTTCATGTTTACATGTGTCAATCTCCGGTGCCAAAGGGTGGACTCATCTTTGTTGGTGCAGGAAGCACCATATCGAACCTTGTTTTGATATTGGCAAAGGATTCAAAGTTAAGTACTATTTGTGATCTAATGTGTTCACTGAGTGTGCAGAAAGAAGTCCTGGCGAAGGGCTGCTGGGCACCTAGCGAAGGACTGCTAGGCATCGAAACCCTAAGACCTGGCGAAGGACTGCTAGGCACCTAGTGAAGGAGTGCTTGGCATCAAAGACCTGGCGAAGGGCTGCTAGGCACCTGGAGAAGGACTGCTAGGCATCAAAGACCTAGCGAAGGGCTGCTAGGCATCGAAGACCTGGCGAAGGGCTGCTAGGCACCTGGCGAAGGGCTGCTAGGCATCGAAGACCTGGCGAAGGGCTGCTAGGCTCCTGGCGAAGGGATGCTAGGCATCGAAGACGTGGCGAAGGGCTGCTTGGCATCAAAGACCTGGCGAAGGGCTGCTAGGCACCTGGCGAAGGGCTGCTAGGCATCGAAGACCTGGCGAAGGGCTGCTAGGAACCTGGCGAAGGGCTGCTAGGCATCGAAGACTTGGCGAAGGGCTGCTAGGCACCTGGCGAAGGGCTGCTAGGTATTGAAGACCTGGCGAAGGGTTGCTAGGCACCTGGCGAAGGGCTGCTAGGCACCTGGCGAAGGGCTGCTAGGCATTGAAGACCTGGCGAAGGGCTGCTAGGCACCTGGCGAAGGGCTGCTAGGCACCTGGCGAAGGGCTGCTAGGCATCGAAGACCTGGCGAAGGGCTGCTAGGCACCTAGCGAAGGACTGCTAGGTATTCAAGACCTGGCGAAGGGCTGCTAGGCACCTAGCGAAGGGCTGCTGGGCAAAAGTCCAACCGAAGGAGCCGGTTGGCAAAAAGGTGAACTCTCCTAAAAGGAGTAGGTGAGGACGCGTTCCCCATCGAGGGAACAGTAGGCGTCGGTTCGACCTAGCGTTCCATTTGGGAGACCCAAAGTCAGAATCAAGATAGCTACGGATGTAAAAACTAACTAATATTCTTGCCTTGCTTGTGTTGGTACTAACCTTGAATGCAGGGACCAAAGGAGTGTGTTTCTGTAGCTCGAAACACCCCAAAGGAAGAGGGCAGGCAGCGGGGCTAGGCGCCCGGGAGGTCCTGGGCGCCCAAGGTCAAAGCCAAATAGCAGTAAGGCAAGAAGCGCTTCGAATCAACACTAGGCTAGGCGCCCGGGAGGTCCCGGGCACCCAAGGTCAAAGCCAAAGATGAGTCGAAGTAAAATCAGTCACGAAGCCAGCGAACCCAGTCAAGCTGGGTGCCCGGGAGGTCCCGGGCGCCCCAGTCAGCTCCAGAGCCGATTCGAAGGGGATAAGCGCTGACCAAGCTTCGGATAGAGGTTCTCGGATCCGAAGGCACGTGTCAGGCGCCCCCAGGAGCACTATACAAGGGGCTCGACCCCTAACGCTTCAAGAACACCTTTTCCAACGCCTCCAAGCTTTTCGTTCAAGCGCTCTCCTCCGGCAAACTCCGTTCTCGACATTCCAGCGCCGACGACGACCCTCTGCTCCGAAGTACGATCCACATCAGGGCGTCGGGAACGAAAAGTGTAATTCATTTACTTACTGCACTATTCTTGTATTAAATCTATAAACCTTTGCGCGAATATAGAATTGCCTGCAATAAACGGTCAAGGACCGTGAGCCTTGGAGTAGGAGCCGACCGCGACTCCGAACCAAGTAAAAATACTTGTGTTCTTTGTGTGTTTTAATTCCGCTGCGTTTTCTCTTTCTTATCCGAAAAGATTTTCACGATATTCACCCACCCCCCCTCTATTGTGTTTCTCCATCCAACAAGTGGTATCAGAGCGGGGTAGCTCAAATTTGGTGCAACCACCAATTTGAGAGTTTTTTCAAATTTTCGAAATTATTTTGTCTCTTTTAATCTTTCTCGTTAATCGAGGTTAGTGCAACACCACTCGATCTTTATTTCAAATAAATAATATCTGTGGGTGGGTTTAAAATATTCTTACACCTTTTTCAATATTGAATTGATAAAATGATCAATTTTTGAAAATTTATCATAAATTTTTTTCCCTATTATTTTAATATATTTTTTTCGAAATTCGTGCTACCTTAATTCGAGCAAATTTTCTCCCAAACATTGAAGTCTTACTTTTTCATCTTTAATCAGAATTGATAAAGCCAACATTTTCAAAAATTTGTCAATTTTTTTTATTTTATCATTATTTCTGCCTCGAAATTCGTGCAATATTTTTGTTAGGCTACTTTTTCTCTCTCCCGCACTACTAATCCAAGACCAAGTCTTGGTACATTTTTGTTATTTTTTGTGTGTATGAGGTTTAAACTTAATGGCCAACCAAGAGTGGAATAGTGCCCGTCCACCGCTATTCTCCGGCGAGAACTTCAATTTCTGGAGAAGTAAAATGGAGTCCCTTCTGAAGGCCCACATGGACGTATGGCAGATCATCGAAACTGGATTCTCTTTTCCCGTAGAAGATGAATTATCAATCGAGTGGGACAAACTGGATGAACAAACCCTCAAACAAATCGAGACCGATGCAAGGGCAACAACAATCCTACAATGTGGCCTAACCAAGGAGCAACTCGAACTAGTAGGTCCATTCAGATGTGCTAGAGAGATTTGGGAAAAATTGATCAACCTTCATCAAGAGATCTCTGATGAAGAAGAAGATCAGGTAAGTTATCTTGCACTCTCGTTCCAAGCACAGACAGCCGAGTCAGAGTCTGAACCCGAATCCAAAGTCGAAATCGAACCAGAATCAGACAACGAATTGACTGAGATGGTAACCGATTTCAAATTCTTTTCAAAATTAGAATTAAATAATCAAACAGATACTGTAATGGTCGAGAAAGGTGTAAATTCTATTGCAGGGAAAACTCCAAAAGAACCACCAAAGAAGGAGCTTCAACCAGTACCCGAGTCCGACTCAGACACGGAATCAGAAGATGAGTCTAGATCCGAGACGGTAAGAATCGAGGGGGAGATTCCCAATAAGAAATCAAAAGGTAAATTTGTAAATTCAAATTTGAAAAATCAAATAATTTGTTACACATGCAGGGAGAGAGGGCACTACAAAAGTAAGTGTCCTACTCGTAAGATTCGAACGACACCACCAACGGCGACAAAGGAACCAGTTCCAAAAGCACGAAAGGACAAGAGTCGCATCCAATGCTTCAAGTGCCAGGAGTTTGGGCATTACAAAGATGAATGCACTGATAGAAGAGCCAAAGATCAAGGACAACCTATGAATACGGGTAACTTTAATTTATATCAAAATCCACTCTTTACCATGAATACTGATAGTTTAATTAATCTCCCTTGGTCAAATTTAGATATGGATGCATGCTTAAAAACATAATTAATTCATGCAAATTAATTAATTCAAACTTCAGAAAGTTAAAACAAGAAAATGAGACTTGGAAAATTAAATTTGATATACTAGAAAAATTAATTAATAATCTTGCTAACTTAGAAAATCCAGAAATTTCTCCTCACTATGACTTTACTTGAAGTTTTTTTGGCTATTCATAAATAGTTAGTTTAAGGACTAAAGAGTTACTTAAAACTTGAAAACCTAGTATTGGGAGGAGGTGAGATGATAGTACGTTAGAGAAACCTTTCTAATAAGGTCAAGTATGCACTACTTGGTCTGTTTAGTCTGGTGGAACTAGCCGAAGCTACCGATCCAAGACCCAAACTAGTTAGACCAAAATCTTTCAAGGAGTAACATGAAAATGAATTTTTTATAAAAGGCTTTGTCAAGGAAAGGGTTGATGATCCAATAAAGCTACGGCCAAAGAAGGCCTAGTGCCTCGCCAAGACCCGGAAGCCAATTATAGAAAATCAAATTCACTTTACTATTGTCAGATTTGAATCTAACACAAATTTTAAGTAAATCTTAGATTTAACACTAATTCGAAGTTAAAAAATTAATGCATCTCACAAAACAGTTAAGGCTATCCTGTTTTGTCACTTAGAAATGGGTGAGATGCTTAGGATCTAAAAGTTTAGTCCAACCCAACCAACCTTACAAACTGAATCAATTTCAAATTTCAGAATTTTAACTTTAATAAATACTTTTAAAATTCTAATTTAATTCAACTGAACAACTCTCAAAATTCAAATTTAACCCTCTTAACTAATTTTAAAATCCTCAAAAATCAAATTTAACTTTTTAAACTAAGATTTAATATTTCAAATCATCTTAGGTTTCTTTTGTTCACTTACCTGAAATTTATTCCTTTCTTTTGCCATTATATAAAGAAATTCTTTTAGGCAATCAAATTATTTTTGTTGGCCTTGCAAAAGTCACCTTGGGTATTATTTAGGATGTTTTTTTTTAAAAAACGTCTGCAGTCCGGGCTTTGATATTTTTCGGACTAAAGTTTTTTTTAAAAAAAACAAAACAAAACTACCTTTTTTTTTAAATCATTTTAAATATTGAATTTCTCCTTTTCAGTTTTCTATATTAACTTTTGCAAAAAGGAGAAAGAAATTATGTTTTAAATCATTAACACAAAATAATTTTTTTTAGTTTTCATCTCTTTTTGTTTGAATCAAACCCTAAGACTCAGAGGAGGATTAACTTGTGGTCAACAAGCCTCCTAGGACTGTGTCAGATTTAGGGGGAGTTCAAATTAAAAGAAGAAGTTTAAAAATACTATGGTTTCAAACTATCACTCATGTTTCTCGAAAACTGTGCTTTCAAATAACTATCGCTTGTGTTTTCGAAAAAGGCTCCTGCTTTAAAAGACTGTCTTTTCAAAATATTACTTAATTTTTTGACCTTGATAAACCCTAAAGACACAGAGGAAGGTTCACTTCATGATCTTCAAGGACTCCTAGGATGTGTCAAATTTAGGGGGAGTCTGAGTCAAAAGAAAATTTTCAGAAAAATTTAGGCTTGCAAGTAAAAGTTGTTGAACAAAATTTAGGCTTGCAAAACTTTTCAAAATGGAAAATTGTCCAAGTATAATAATTTTTTTTGCATAGACTTTTACTGTATTTTTTAAAAAACACTTTGTCAAAAACTTAGAAGTTTTTCAAAATACTTTTCAAAACTGAACTTAGAATTATTTCTTTCAAAAGCAATGAACGTTTTCATACTTAGAACCTTTTTCAAGAGTTAACAAAAATTCTTTCAAACTGAAAAATTGCATGTTTCTTTTAAAAAGCTTCAAAGGGAAAATTTCAAACCAGGGGGAGCTTTATGCAATGTTTCAATGTTGCAAGGTTTTGTAACATGATTTGTCTGAAAACTATTTTTTGAAAAAGTTGTGAACTTCTTTACTTAAATTTATTTTGACAAAACTCAAAATTCTCTAGTAAAAACCTTGTTCGCCCATGTATGTTTTTTGATATATGTCAAAGGGGGAGGAAAGGTCAAAGTTACGTATTTTATAACACAAGTATTCAGGGTTTTAGGGGGAGTATGAGAAATAAAGGATTTCTTTTCAAATCTACAATTATTCAGTTCATAACTGCTATACTTCATTGATTTCTACCTTCTTAAGATTGCTATACTTCAATGTTTTCTTACCTTATGTTATTAACTGTTATAAGTTTTTACATAACTTTGAATTGTGTTCACATAAATCAAAAAGGGGGAGATTGTTGGTGCAGGAAGCACCATATCAAACCTTGTTTTGATATTGGCAAAGGATTCAAAGTTAAGTACTATTTGTGATCTAATGTGTTCACTGAGTGTGCAGAAAGAAGTCCTGGCGAAAGGCTGCTGGGAACCTAGCGAAGGACTGCTAAGCATCGAAATCCTAAGACCTGGCGAAGGGCTGCTAGGCACCTGACGAAGGACTGCTAGGCATCAAAGACCTGCGAAGGGCTGCTAGGCACCTGGCGAAGGGCTGCTAGCATCGAAGACCTGGCGAAGGGCTGCTAAGCATCGAAGACCTGCGAAGGGCTGCTAGGCACCTGGCGAAGGGCTGCTAGGCAGAAAGACCTGGCGAAGGGCTGCTGGGCAAAAGTCCAACCGGAAGAGCCGGTTGGCAAAAAGGTAAACTCTCCTGAGAGGAGTAGGTGAGGATGCGTTCCCCATCGATGGAACAGTAGGCATCAGTTCGACCTAGGGTTCATTTAGGAGACCCAAAGTCAGAATCAAGACAGCTACGGCTGTAAAAACTAACTAATATTCTTGCCTTTCTTGTGTTGGTACTAACCTTGAATGCAGGGACCGAAGGATTGTGTTTCTGCAACTCAGAACGCCCCAAAGGAAGAGGGCAGGTAGCTGGGTTAGGCGCCCGGGAGGTCCCGGGCGCCCAAGGTCAATGCCAAACAGCAGTAAAGTAAGAAGCGCTTCGAATCAACACTAGGCTAGGCGCCCGGGAGGTCCCAGGCGCCCAAGGTCAAAGCCAAAGATGAGTCGAAGCAAAATCAGCCATGAAGCCAGCGGACCAAGTCAAGCTGGGCGCCCGGGAGGTCCCGAGCGCCCCAGTCAGCTCTAAAGCCGATTCGAAGGGGATAAGCTCTAACCAAGCTTCGGATAGAGGTTCTCGGATCCGAAGGCACGTGTCAGGCGCCCCCGACGTCCCAGGCGCCCCCAAGAGCAATATAAAAGGGGCTCGACCCCTAAGGCTTCAAGAACACCTTTTCCAACACCTCCAAGCTTTTCGTTCAAGCGCTCTGCTCCGGCAAACTCCATTATCGACATTCCAGCGCTGACGACGATCCTCTACTCCGAAGTACGATCCACATCAGGGCGTCGGTAACGAAAAGTGTAATTCATTTACTTACTGCACTATTCTTGTATTAAATCTGTAAACCTTTGCGCGAATATAGAATTGCCCGCAGTAAACGGTCAAGGATCGTGGGCCTTGGAGTAGGAGCCGACCGCGACTCCGAACCAAATAAAATACTTGTGTTCTTTATGTGTTTTAATTCCGCTGCTTTTTCTCTTTCTTATCCGAAAAGATTTTCACGATATTCCCCCCCCCCTCTATCGTGTTTCTTGATCCAACAATCTTCTCTTGACATAAAACACTTAACAGAAGCATTAATAGCATTTTTAAAAGAAACTTGATAAATATTATCTACCCTTGTGCCTACTAGTACCTTGTTAAGTGTGTCATTTTATCTAACTAGACATTGACTTGAATGAAAATCAATTGTGTAACTCGCATCACACAATTGACTGACATTTAGGAGATTAAATGTCATCCCCTTGACTAGAAGGACATTCTTAATTCTAAGACATTCGGATATTTGAATGTCTCATATCCCTACAACCTTAAGACTACCATTGTTACAAAAAGATACATTACCTCTACTTTTGCTTTGAAGGGTAGTGAATAAAGATCTATCACCGGTCATATGTTTGGAGCACCCACTATCAACGAACCAAGTTGATAGATGCTCCCCCTCAATTAAAGCCTACACAATACAAAAAATGGAAGATTTAGGTACCTAAATCTTGGGACCTAAAGCATCTAAAATGTATGACTTAGGCACCCATGCCTTGACCACTTTCTTTTGAACCCTAGAAGTCTTAGGTGATCTAACATGAGTCCTAGACATTAAGGAAACAAAAGTCGGTTCTTTGGGTTGGTAACCTATACCGGCCTTGTTGTAAATAACCCTTTGTGCATTTAAGATCATATCCAAAGTCTTGGAGCTAGTTGAGAATTTCTCAAGAATATTCTTGAGTTTCTCAACCTCACCCTTCAAGGATTTGTTTTCATCTTCTAACACTTCTACATGCAAATCATCAAGATCCTCATCCTTAGAGGATTTCAATTGTTCTACTTCTACTTTTAATGATCTAACCTTTTCTTTTGACTTCTTTAATAATTCGGTTAAACATGCAATAGTTCTAAAACATTTGTCTAATTCGGGAGAAATTACCTCTTCATCATCCAAAGATGATGAAGCCGCGTTTGAGGAGTCCATGGATTCATCACAGCTCTCGTCATCTTCAATAGCCATGAGTGCTACATGGCGAGTGCTCTTCTCCTCCTTTTCCTCTTCGGATGAACTAGAAGAAGATTCATCCCACGTGGCCTTCAAAGCCTTCTTCTTCTTCTTTGATTTCTCCTCCTTCTTCTTTAACTTTGGACATTCACTCTTGTAATGTCCTTTCTTGCTACACTCAAAGCAAGTAATATTAGTATTATCAATTTTAACTTCACTAGGGTTACCTTTCCCTTTATAGCATCGGCTCTTCCTCATCATCCTCCTTACGAAATTTGCCATCTTGGATGAAGATGACTCGCAACCATCCTCCTCGGACTCGGACTCGGATGAAGACAAAGAAACCTCCTTCTTCTTCTCCTTCTTCTTTTCTTTCTTCTTCTTCGTCTTGTCCCCTGCCACAAGAGCAATCCCCTTCTCCTTGGGGCCTTTGTTAGCCATTTCGTATAGCTCCATTTCACAAAACAAATCATCCAATTTTACAATTGACAAATCCTTGGAAACCTTGTAGGCATCCACCATAGATGACCACAAGGCATTCCTTGGAAAATCTTTTAAACGTACCTCACAAGGTCGCGGTTCTCGACCTTTTCGTCAATGGAGTGGAGACCGTTGAGAATCTCCTTGAATCTACCATGAAGTTCACTTACCGTTTCACTCTCCTTCATGATAAGATTTTGTAGTTGATTGAGGAACAAGTCCCTCTTGGCTATCCTTGAGTCCCGGGTGCCTTCGTGAAGCTCGATGAGCTTGTTCCATAGATCCTTTGCGCTTGTGAAGGACCAACTTTGATTAGTTGATCCTTGGTCATCCCACATTGCAAGGTAACCACCGCCTTCGCATCGGCTTCTCCTTTGCGAGTTTGCTCAGCCGACCATCGCGAGGACTCCAACTCTTTTCCCTCAGTGTCTCTTGGAGGGATGAATCCTTCCTTCATGGAGAACCACATTCCAATATCGGTCTTGAGATAGTATTCCATGCGAGATGTCCAATATTGAAAATCAGATCTGTCGAAGAAGGGAGGTCGGGTGGTGCTAAATCCTTCTCTCATTGCCATTCTTGTTGACTCTCGGGTGTTAGTCTGTTTGAGCAGAGCCCCAAGCTCTGATACCACTTGTTGGTGCTTGGATGGCTAGAGAAGGGGGGTGAATGTAGCCAGACACAGATTTTTCACCTCTTTGAGAACTTCTCAAGTTTTTCTGCACTTAGGGTTAACAGCAGCGGAAACACAGACAAACAAAGACAAGAACAGAAATAACAATACAAGATCTCTAACAAGGAGGATTTACAAGGTTCAGGGATAACTTGCCCCTACTCCTTGGCGTGCCCGTGAGGTGGGCGATCCCTTGATCGTCGGCAGATCAAGCCCCGGAAAATCCGGATATCAAATACCTCCTTATCGGTGGAGAAACCTCTCCACAGCAAGTCTCAACAGAATATATGGAATGAAAGCACAGAGACAAAAATAAACTTACAGAGCACAATGAACACACAGAAAGAAACACTTCGCCTAGCTCACTCAGCACAACTCTCACGCAAGAGCTCCCCGCTCTTCGTGTCTGCTTGCTGATGGACTTGCCAAACTCTCCTCTGATTCAAAGTGCTCAAGTTGCAGAAGCATCAAAGAATGCTCAAGAGTATGCTTCAAGGTGCGGGATCAATGAGAGTTGTCGCAACAGAGAGATGAAGCAAGAGTGTTTCTGCATGATCAGAGTTGTCGCAAGAAGAGATGAAGCCCTTTTCTTCTCTTCTTCGCCGGCCAGCTCATAACCTGCGTCGCCAGTCGCCAGGTCACAGACGCTCCTCTGTAGCTTACCAGCTGCTCATCTGAAGCAGCCCAGCTACCCTGACCTCTCCTGGACTCCCTGAGCTCTCCTCAGCTGAGCCCCAGTCAGCTTCTCAGTAGCGCAGTCGTCCATTGAACCCTGAGAAGATGAAAACATCAAAACTGTGGCACCGAAAGATATCAGTTTACCCTCCTCCACTATTTGAAATCATCCCTGCATCACCTGCACACTTAACAGAAGTTTAGCAAATGAAATCAAATGTGAATCAGAGGAAATCAGAGTTATCAGAACGAAATCAGAGCGAATCAGAACGCGATCAGAAGTCTGACAACGTATTTGAATTAAAGTTTTCAGCTCCTGATCGGTCACCAGACTGATCAGAGAGGACCCTGATCGGTCACCAGACCGATCAGGGTAAGCCCTGAATGATCAGGCTCCAGCCTGATCGGTCCACAGTGAGAAAACTGGGATCGCAGACTTCTTGTGATCGGTCACCGGACCAATCACAGATCGTGGATCGGTCACTGGACCGATCCACAGCATTACTGGGATTCCCTAGCCTTCGCAGGCCAAATCCCCCTGATCAGTCACCTGACCGATCAGGTTGTGCCCTGATCGGTCTGGTGACCGATCAGGTCACTCCCTGACCAATCAGGAGCCATCCTGATCGGTCAAGGTGAGAAACCTCGCGACAATTTGATCGGTCATGAGGACCGATCAAGGGTTCTCTGATCGTTCACCAGAATGATCTGAAGCCAAACAGAAGCTGAACCAAATGCTTCTGTTCTCTCCCTGATCGGTCATCAGACCGATCAGACTCTCCTGGGTTGGTCACCAGACCGATCCACAATAGGGAGTTCGTGCCAACTCCCTGATCGGTCACCAAACCGATCCAACTCCCACAAATTCGACTCTAAGTCCAGAGAACATCCTCCCTAGCCTTCTCTGACTCATGTTCAGTCCCCCGGACCAAGACTCTGTGCCCAACTTCACTCACTGGGACTTCATTCAACCTAGCTTCACTCGCTAGGACCTGGCTTCACTCACCAGGGTTTCAATCACCTAACTTCACTCACTAGGACCCGGCTTCACTCACCGGGATTTCAATCACCTGGCTTCACTCACCAGGGTTTCCAATCACCTGGCTTCACTCACCAGGACCCGACTTCACTCACCGGGGTTTCCGTAACCCGGCTTCACTCACCGGGGTTTCCAATCACTTGGCTTCACTCACCAGGGTTTCCAATCACCTGGCTTCACTCACCAGGACCCGCTTCACTCACCGGGGTTTCCGTAACCCGGCTTCACTCACTGGGAGTCGTGCCCAGTCCCCGACGAAGACTTAGACCAAACTCATCTCATTAACCTAAACTAAAATCGGTGTCAATACCAAAACAACATTCAGGATTAGACAGCATCAACACTTCGCTCTGATACCAATTGATAGATCGAGGACTTTGCTAGAGGGGGGGTGAATAACACTTTTTGGTTGAATTCTCTTCACCTACGTTGTTAGTTGCGCAGCGGAAATACAAATAAAAATAAACTAACAACAGAAACAATGCTAACAAACCGATTTACTTGGTATCCACCCCGGATGGGTGACTAATCCAATAATCCGTTGGTGGATCACGCTCCAGATAACCTCCGGCTAGATCTGTCGATCCTTGTGGGTGGAGAAACCTCGCCACAATCACGGACAACACTCTAAATACAAAAGACTACTAACTCACTTTAGCCAAGCGAGTTTCGTCATGATTCGAAGGCATGAAACGAGCTCCTTTAAATAGGGCTCGAGTCATCTCAGGCCGCTACCGGTCGACTACCCTATGGCCAGTCGACTGGTCCCACTCAGATTCAACCGTTACAGTACAACGTTCGAATTTGCCACCCTGTGCCAGCCTACACCAGTCGACTGCCCCATGGCCAGTCGACTGGTACACACCCAAGCCTAGGGTTACACTCCCGAGTACATGTCTCTCCGCACTCAAACCCTCCCGGCTTAGCCCCTGAGTACAAACACTCATACTCAGACCTCACAACTTGGTTGACTCTTCACCAACAACCTTGACTGTTGCCTTCACGCCCTCTTCATCTTCAGCCCTCGTCCCTCGGATGCGCACGAAAGCCTCCAGCTTGCCTCCATGCCATGCCATCCAACGGTCCCTCGAATGCGCACGCAAGCCTCTAGCTTGCCTCCATGTCATCCTTCACATCAAGATATCAACCAAGTTCATGTGTATCTATACACCTGCACACTCATGTACACATATTAGTCCAACAACAAAACCTAACTTAACCATATTGACTGCACACATCAAAACACTATGATCCTCCGGATCATACCAGGGGCTATTGCCCCAACAAGACCAGCCCTAAACCAAACTAATCTGCTCAGGGACAACATATGGTGCACTACATGAGATCCTTAAATCAATTCCATTAGCAAAGATCACCACAGAACACAAACATCAACACTGCCAATCCATAAAGCACCTCATCATAGAAATCCAAGCAAGAACAGAAACTAAAAATCAAACAATTCCTACATTCAAACCCCCAAATCGATCCAAACCTTCGCAACCTGATCACACACAGAGCAATCATCCACAAATGCTTGCAAACATAACAGTCACTCCCCTCTGATCCAACTCATGGTAGCAAAAGAAAGAATCAAGAACAGACTGCAAATTCCAAATCTCGGATCAAAACCAACAGATGTAAACTCTGAGAAGATCCCACAGTGAATACAACAAAAGAACTATAAGAACACATGAATCGAAGCAATAATCCAAGCACAGAACATCTCTGATCTATGAATTGCTTACATAGAGTAGTTCCTACCAGGATTCGCACTAAATTTTGAAATTCCTAGATCCTCTTCACCTCGTCTCCACACATGCAAAAACCCAGTCGAGCATGTGACCCTGAGCCCAGATCTGAGAAAAGCCTTGCTCCAAATCGTAGATCTACACCAGGATCGCGAAACCCTTTCAGATCGCCAAAAAAACCATCCCCTTCTCTCACCATGAGACCTAGATGTTGGATCTGGGATGGCTAGAGAGGGGGGTGTGAATAGCCGCCCACAAAAAACCTTTGGCTTCTTTTCTTTCTGCACTTAGGGTTAACAGCAGAAAACAATACAGATAGAAATACAACAGAAATACAGAAAGAAGAGCAGATATGAGCACCAGGATTTACAATGTTCGGGGATAACTTGTCCCTACTCCTTGGCATGCCCGTGAGGTGAGTGATCCCTTGATCTTCGGTAGATCAGACCCCGGAGTAAATCTGGCTAATAACTTCTCTTTCTCGGTGGAGTAACCTCTCCATAACCATCTCAGTAGAATATCAGTTAAGCGCACGAGACAACGAGAAGGATAGCTCACACAGATGTAGCTGAAAGTTCAAGCAAGAAGAATATACAGAGAACTCTCACAACTCAACACAACAGCCAAAACCTTTTCTCTGTTGTTCCTCATTTCGTTTTCTTCTCTGTTTCACCAGCCTCTTCTTCTTAAGCTTCCTTCTGCACACCTACAGGTGTCACCCACTGACTTCTTCTGAGCTCTCAGTTCACTAACATCCTCAGCTGAAGCTTCAGGTCAGTCGTCACCCACTGACCCCATCTGAGCTCTCAGCCTATCTCAACTGAAGCTTCAAGTCAATAGGCGCCCATTGAAAACTGCACGTATATACCAAACAAAATAGCATAGGTAAAAGTCTCCCTGAACCCTTCTTCTTGCTCCTCCATTTGACCTTCACAGCCCTGTGTCATCTGCACACTCACGGACTCATTAGAGAATCAAATCAGAAGCAAATCAGAAGCGAATTGGAAGTCTGATAATCATTTGAATTAAAGTTCTAAGGCGCTGATCGGTCACCTTGACCGATCAGACATCATCCTAACCGATCAGACTTCATTCTGATCGATCCAGTGAAGTTCTGATCGGTCTCACAGACCGATCAGAGATCGGGGATCGGTCACCAGACCGATCCACCAGCTCGCTGGCATTTCAGACCAACCAACCACCCTGATCGGTCACTTGACCGATCAGGTTAGGGCCTGATCAGTCAAAGTGATCGATCAGGTCACTTCTTAACCGATCAGGAGCCATCCTGATCGGTCCAGGGTGGCCCTGATCGGTCGCTCTAACCGATCAGGGTTTTCTATGAATCCTACAGAATGTTTCTGATCAGTCACCTGACCGTTCAGAAAACCTCCTGATTCTTCAGAAACTCTCTGGATCCGCTCTGGATCGGTCAACCGACTGATCAGTCATCAAGAGAGTTTGTGCCAACTCCCTGATCGGACTTCAGACCGATCTACAATCGAGAGAGTTCGTGCCAAGTCCTTGATCGGACTCCAGACCGATCCAGCCACTCTCCGACTTATGCTCAGTCCCCCCGACCAAGACTTTATGCCCAACTTCACTCATCGGGACTTAGTCCAATCTAGCTTCACTCACTATGACCCAGCTTCACTCACCAGGATTTACTTCACCTAGCTTCACTCATAGGATTTCCTTCACCTAGCTTCCCTTGCTAGGACTCGGCTTCACTCACCAAGATTTACTTCACCTAGCTTCACTCACTAGGATTTCCTTCACCTAGCTTCCCTTGCTAGGACCCGACTTCACTCACCAGGATTTTGTACCCAGTCCCCGACCAAGACTTCATCCATACATAACTATCTGATCTCACTCAACCAAATTTAAATCAGTGTCAACACCAAAACAACAATCAGGTCAGACTGCATCAACACTAGATTGGGAGAGGAATCCCTTACCTTCATCCTACGCTCGATGTTGGCACTCCTCAACGATGAGCACGAAGGTTCGCCAACGCTGAGGACAAAAGTCGAAGGGGAGAAGAAGAAGAAGAGGAGGAGGAGGAGAGGAAGAGTCGACGTCGGATCCTGATTTGCCATAGTGAAGAGGAGAAAGGGGTTTTAAGTGATTGGTGCTTTTTGCAAATAACCCCTCCGATTTTGGTATATCTGACGTAATCCCTTAAGTTTAGACAATTTAGCATTCTAGTCCCTTAAATTTTTAGTATTTTAACAAATTTGATTACCTCAAAGATCAAGCAAAGAAAGTATCAACAGATAATATCAAAGACAATGATAAGGTAAAGCAGTCATACTCGAAACCAAAACAGGCTATGCATTTATGTTCAATAAACTACAGGATACAAACGAGAAGTACCCACCTTTAATGTAGATTGTTTCAAAATAGATCCTACCTCCAGAGGCTCATATCAAAATTCAGGTCTTGTACCAATATGTATATTTTAGCTAACTGTAATATACAACAAGTAGTTAAAATAAATCCCCCACTCATGATCTGAACCTCAAAAATAGGGCAACAACAACTAAACAATAAAACATCCAAATGATCTTCTCTTATCAAATACCAAACCCAATTAGAAATCAAACCTAAACATAATTATCCACAATAAGTCCCAAAAATAGCAACCATACCACACCAAGCAAAACAAGCACCAACCTCACACTCAAACAAAAATTCTCGAACTATTCCCCAGACAAACAAAATTCTTCTTCTATAATCCAACCTCTACTTCAAGAACACAAGCCAAAGTCCAACGACAAAATTCCCACGCAGCCACCACCAAAACTGATTTGTCATCAAAACCCCTAATCTAATCATAGAATCGATTCTAATTTCCTCTACTAATCAATTCATGCCAACATCTAAAGAGTATCCAAACCTAGAAAGGAACACTCAGCACTGGAACAGTGCTCCCCTACTGGATCCCGAGTAACTAAATACCAAGGTAAGGAATACAAGATCCCTAGTAGTAAACCTAGGTTAGCTTCAACTAAATCAAATCATTTACTATCCGAGGGAATCGCCACTTACCAAGAAGGTTGTCGAAAGTGGAAACGCAGCCTACTTCGGACAGGTGGCTGCAATCGGTGGCACCGGCGTAAATTGGAGAAGGAAAGGAGGGAGGGTAGTGGTCATCGGCTTCGGCAACGAGGCAACGATTGGCTAGGGTGGTCAACTTCGATTGAGTGGAGGGGAAGAAATGGCATCACTCGAGAAGGTGTCGACAACGATGACAGGGTTGACACCATGGTCGTTCTCCCTTCACGCGTAGGGTGACGTCGACTCGTGGCGATTGGGAAGGTGTGTCGACGATCGAGAGCAGAGGGAGAGGGGCGGCGATTTGTGAAGGGATTTGCAGCATTGAGAGGAGCATGAGGGATTTGTAAATGGGTGTACATTTGTAGTTTAACCCTCTAAATTTGACTAATTAGAAACATGCGCTTAGTTTAATGTTTTTAAGCTTTTAGCCCCTCAAATTTTTGATATTTAACATTACTTCATGAGCATAATGCTTATGTGCTTGTACTTAGAGATGATCTATTTGATGTCTATACAATCTCCTTTGCTATCCCTATTGTTTAGAGGATACCTGTTAGTTATGTATATCATGTAGTGTACACATATGTGTGGTGTGCACAATAGGATGATGCTTATGTTATGTTATGCATATCATGTACTGTATACACATGTGTAATGTGTACAATAGGAAAATCTTATGTTATGTGATGCATATCATATAGTGTACACACACATGTGGTGTGTACAATAGGAAGATCTTATGTTATATGATACATATCATATAATGTGCACATGTGTGTGGTGAATACAATAGGATGATGCCTATGTTATCTGATGCATAACAAGTAGTGTATATATGTGTGTGGTTGTATAGTGTAAAGATTGACATATTAGTTATTCAGATCATATAGAAGTATACACGTGTGTGATGTGTACAGGAAGAAGATTGACATCTTAGCTATCCACATCATGTAGTTATACATACATGTAGGTTGTGTACCATAGTTAGTTTGTCATTGACTATTCATGTTGTTTAGCACCTATGACTTATACACATTGTTCACGGTATATACTCCTGGATATACTTGTTAGTGGATACATGTTAGTTACCACTACCCCTTCGCCATCTATATTGTTAGTGGATACATGTTGTTACTTTCTTTTCATACATATATTGTTTACAACTATTACTGGATGATATACCTGTGTTATTGAAGTCTAGTGATGCTTATATCAGTGGTTATGATTTCATGCATCTTGCACATCATAGCATCGCAATGCATGCTGACAACTATGTCTCCCTTGTGGTTGAGTGAGTTGTCCATCATATTGTTGTCCACTCGGCCACTTGGGGTAGTGGTAACTGGAGTACGAGCAGTTGTCCTATCGTGCTCACTCGACCACTTGGGATAGTGGTAGTTAAAGTTGTGAGCATGCAATGGACGCTCTCTTATTATATAGCTCAATAGCTACTTTGCATCTTGTTCACTCGACCATTCAGAACAGTGATAGCTGGAGTGTGTATAATTGTCACGTCTTTGCTCGCTCGGCCACACAGATGTCGTAGTAGCTAGAATGGTGATGAAAGAGTGACCATACATATACATGTGCATATGCATTGTGATATATGTTGCTTATATACTTGAGATATAGATGTTATATGTGTTTAATATTGATGTACATGGTTATTGCTAGTTTATTGTGCTTACGTGGATATGAGTAGTTCTGTTGCAGATCTTCGTTCATTTCTGTTCATTATACTATACTTGGTGGACCAAGTGGGTATGTACATTTTTATCATATTCTTATTGCTATTTATATGTTGATACTAGACTGGGTATGTGCTTCGTTATTATATGTTCTTACTGTTTGATATGTGATAGTTCATTTAAGGTTGTACACCTTTGAATCTCCTTACACTATATTGCTCATGCAGTATTTGTTTCTATTACCAATGGAGTCATTTGGACTCACCACCTCTTGTATTGGTTTTTCTTTCGGTAGCTAACAGATAGATGATACTTGGAGTTGCTTGGAGGTCTTGTCCACCAGTCCTACTGCACGTCGAGAGCTTTCCACGTTGATTTTATTTCGTTTATACCTTCTTTATGGTTTTCTAGGCATGCTGGTGTGATATTGAATCTGTTTTGTGGTACTTGTTGTGTGTAAGTCGTGCTGGCATGCAGTCAATCATTTTGAGTTTTATGTAGTCTTTTATGTTTGTCTTCCGCTGTGGTGTTTGTTTATACTAGCCGTGTGCGTTGTGTCATATTTTTAATTGCATGGTTGTATATTTTTTTTCAGCCGTGTGAGCTATTTTGTTGTACTTGTTGTGTGTAAGTCATGCTAGCATGCAGTCAATCATTTTGAGTTTTATGCAGTCTTTTACGTTTGTCTTCCGCTGTGGTGTTTGTTTATACTAGCCGTGTGAGTTGTGTAATATTTTTAACTGGTTGTATATTTTTTCCAACCGTGCGAGATGTTTTATGCTTGTACAACCATTGTGATAATGTATCCAAGATTTTGGGGTTGTCAAAAGGGGGGAGATGCTTCCCATTTGTCGAGAAGCATGCCCCCGGGGTGTGACATTATATTTATATACCACTAAGGGGTCAACTATATAGATCCTTCTACGTCCAATAAGGTGTCAACTTTTAAACATGCCCCCTTTGTATCTTGTACTTTTTCGTTCCACGTCCAATATTTTTTACTTGGTGATGCATGCTCTTTTGACCCACCGAGTATGTTCTTAGCCACCATTTTGAAATTTAATGTCATCTTATCTCATGTCATATTCAAGTCGACAAATTTTTTACTTGGTGGTGCACGTCCTTTTGACTCACTGAGTATGTTCTTAGCCACCATTTTGAAATTTAATATCATCTTATCTCATGTCATATTCAAGTTGACAAATATTTCTTCTAATACTTGTGTTCTTATCATTTCCTTAAATATACTTTTTTTCTTATCCTTTAACTCCCACTAGTTGATTTTCCAAGCATCGTGTATATTTTTATTCTATTAATATTAAGTTTAAGTGCATATTTAACATTACAAATCTATGTTAGGGTGTTTAAGTTATTTTCTTTAAAGATGTCCTTACAATCTTTATAAATCATTCTATCATTTTTACCATAAGAATGTCACATTGCACATTTAAATATAACAAAATGTTCTTTTTCTTAAAAAAACACATTAGCCATTATATGTTCATGCTATTGAATAATTCAATATAATTTTTCTCCTTGATTTCTTATTCCAAAATCCTAGCCCTCGTACACTCAATTACATTCCTCATTTCTTATTCTAAATGCTCATTTAAATCTTATCCTATTAAAATAATCTTGTTTGATAAACTTTTTTATATTACCTCATTTAGTTTGTCCCAATATATACATATATACACTAAAAAACAACATGGATTTATTGATGAATTTAAGTGATGAAAAATATTCATCGAAAACTTGGAAAAAAAAATTAACGACTAAAAAGAAATAGTAGCTAATCAATAATGAAATTAGCAGAAAAAAAATTCTTCTAAAAAATAGCAACAAAAAACTTTCGTTATAAAATCTGTGGCTAAAAAATTTATTATCGCAATATTCGTTGCAAATTAGTGATGAATTTTTAATTCGTTGCAAATTAGCAATGAATTTTTAATTCATCGCACAATTTACGACAAATTTATAATTTGTCACTAATTTGTTACGAATTCATAATTTTTCATAAAATATAGGGACAAAATTTAAAATTTATTGCAAACTTAGTTATCCTAATCCCCGCATTTTACAATGAACTTTAACGACAAATCATTAATTCGTCATAAAATTTACAATTTAGGGATGAATTCAAAATTCAAAACAAACTTTGTGAGTTTACGACAAATTCAAAATTCGTCCTAAATTTAAGAACGAAATTCAAAATTTGTCGCAAACATAGCTATCTTGATCCGTAAATTTTATAATGAAATTTAGCGACTAATTTTGAATTCGTCGTAAAATTTGAAATTTATGGGTGATTTATGTTGAAACTTTTTTTGGCGCTAATTGTAATTTTCGTTGCTAACTTACGAGAAAATTATTTTTGTCGCAAATCAGTAACTCAATTTTTTCATCGCAGATTTGCGATAAATTTTTTTCATCATTGATTTATGATGGATTTTGTGATGAAATTATTTTTTGTTGCAACTTTTATGACAAATTTCTATTTTCTTAGTTGCAAAATTTTGTGACGACATATTAGCAATGAAAATTTTTTCATTGTAAATATTTTTATGGTGATTTTTTTTATAAAATTCATCGCAAATGGCTATTTTTTTTTAGTGATATGATGTTTACATTTAATTTTATATGACATGTGTATATGTTAATTACATTTATAGTTTCTTTAGTCATTACTATCTTGAGAGTTATAATTCTTTCTCTCTTGTTAATTGCTTTACTACTTTATCCTTTAATAAACTATCTATAATGATACATACTTTATTTTTGATTTTACTTTTTCTTTTATGTCATAATTTAAAACCCAATTTCTTAATCACTTTTGTCTTCACTCCTACTTATTTTTGTCTCTTGTTATATAAAATATTAATTCTTCTCTTAATCATCATATCTATTATTTCTATTGGCTTATTTTTATCTCTTGTAATATTAAACTCGATTTCTTAATCACTTTCTATTGTATATCATAGCATTCATTTATTTTCTCATCTAACACTATAACCCTCGTCAAGTTCCTTTCACACTACAATTGCCAACTTTCATAATCTTCAAGGACCATATCGATCTCCCCTTGTCATGATCTTCTAGGTTGTTAGGCATTATCAACAACCTAGATTTCTCACTGGCAACTCCTCCTTTCCATGCCCATCAATCTCACAAGAGCTTGGGTCTCTTGAAGATGTTGACAAAAACGATAATTTTCCGTGAATTCATAGAAAAAATGTTCACCTAATTTCAAGTAGATAATATCGAAATTGAAAAAGTTCTCACAAACAGGTTAAGGAGATGTTCTTCTATAATTTGTTTATGCAACTAAATACTAGATGATACTGTCTCAAACTTCATATTTTTAGTGTCTCCTACTCTTGTTCCACCAAGTCGTTGAGAAGGGAACCACACTAGAGGGAATGGAAATTGAAAAAGAGCATTTTCCATTATTCACTGATGCACAGAGACAAATTTCTAGTAGGAGCAAAGTTGGGAAATTCCCAACCTCAACACCTAATTTACTTATATGTCCTATAATATAAATTAATTTCAGCAAGCTCAACTAATTCATATATTAGCTTGCAAAATGAAAATTACATGAGGTATTTATCTACAAATTTTAACTAAGCTAGTTTATATTAAAAACTAAAAATTACAGATTATTTTGAAAATAACTATATATCACGAGCTTGTTCAGAAAAAAAAAAACTCTTAACTTTACCCCTTTTCGTTCTTACTCCTCTTGTACAAACAATCACAAAATAAAGCTTTCCTTCTTCCTTATTTTTTTGTTTTTTTTTTATTTCTCATCATCTCCAGTTTAACATAGGAACATTGGCTCGTGGAAGACAAATAGCCTCCTGTCTATCGCCGTGACGTACAACGCATGAAGACAGCCGATGGCTTTGGTCCTTCTTTACCTGCCATCGTGTCCTGTCAATCTGTAGACGCATCCCTCAACGTTGATTGGATGTTATTTCCTGACTGATTTGTTTTTCCTTGCCGTTCGAGCTTGTTTCAAGCTTCTTTTTTCTCTCTAATAATGTGGCAAGGAAAAATTAAGAGTTGAATTCGAAAAATCAAATTCAGCTTCTTTTAATCTCTTTCTCACAAAAAATTTCTCTTATAGTCAAACAGTTAGAGATGCCCTTAAAAAATTTATTAAAAAAAATTAAAAGAGTGATCCCAATTTAAAAAGAAAATGAAAAATGAAAAATATAATTAAAAATAAATAAATATACCTTTTATCAATGATTTTATCTCAAAAATATCTCTTGATCTAGTATTGCTATAGCAACTCTACTCGTAACTACTACCACTTGTAAAAGTCATCAAATAGCTGTTACAATATATTTAAGGTGAATTTCTGATTAAGATTAAGGGTTTAGGGTTAACATCATATAGAAGTTATCCAGTAATTACTACAACATATAAAAATTACTTTGTAATTGCTACAATGTATTTATGATGAGATTGAGATTTAGGGTTTAGAGTTTAAGGTGAATTTCTGATTAAGGATTAAGGGTTTAGTGTTAACATCCTATAGAAGTGTCACGACCTCAGAGGCACATACTTACTCGAAAATCGGGCAGCATCTCCCTTGTACGGCGGACAAGTTAGGGCAAATAATACATACACTCTCACCCATATAGCTTAGCCACAAGTGGCTAGCATCACAATATATAGAAAGTAAACACAACCACGCAGTTATTAAATAAGATAACGGGTGACTCAGCCACCTTAAATATAAAAGAAACCACAACTCAAAGAGAACCCAAATGTCTCTGTAATAACGACAAAATCAGTCCGATACCTGATAAACAAATAAAATGCAAAACTCACCAAATGCCAAAAATAAAACAACCAAACCAAATACTAAAACAACTCAACTCTGGGGACTGATAACTGGATCCTTTCCTGGCTCCAAGAAACGTAACTACTTACAATCTGAAACAAAAAGAGAAAGCAGGGGTGGTGAGTCCGGGCGGACTCAGTGGGTATATGAGTAGGCAATAAGCATGACATAACAAAAGATATAATAAGTAGAGAATCAACATGGTACAGTCTCTAGGAAATAGAATATCACCTAAACATGTATAAAACAACACAACAACATAATATCAGAACGTATACAGCATGTATAAAGCAATGCAACAACATAATATCAACTTATACATGCATGTCAACCAAGGGCAACAATCATAGCTCATATAAATGCAACAAACACAAGAAAATGCATAAATGAAATACGTATGCATATGATGCAATGACATGTGTCACCCCTGACGCCAGTCAAGCCGCCAACACATCACATCTGTGTGACTGAGTGGGTAAGGCTGTGACAACTGTACGCACTCCAATAATACCACAGAAAGGTGTGGTTGAGTGGACAGGATGCTGGGGAGCCAACACTCCAAACCCCGATACATAGGGGGAGCTATCAACAACTCTAGTATCCTTCGAAAACAACGGTGAGGGGTCACTGCTTACCTACAACTGCAACATGTGTGACTAACAGGACAGTTGCTCGCACTCTAGCAACTACCACGACAACAAGTGGTTGAGTGAACTGAGCAACTAAATGACTAACGATGACTTAACCATATAGAAGTCCAACAGTCGTTAGTGTTAAATACCGAGTTTTAAGGGGTTAAAAAGGTAAAAATTTTGAAATTTAGGGATCTAATTGTAATTTTTTGAAAATTAGAGGGCCTTTTTGTAAAAGGCCAAAATCATTATATGCCCTAAAGGTTTCCTCCTGAATCAGTTTTGTTTTTGCCGATCAACTTTGTTTCCACCCGACGCCGCCCACGTCTCTCGGTTTCGCCCGCCGCCGCCGCCGCAGTTCCCGAGCGAGCGACGCCGAGCCCTGCCCTCTGCGAGACCCCTTCTCCTTCTTCTTCTCCTCGCGCAAACCCTAGGCGGCATCCCCTCACTTCCTTCTCCTCTCTTTTGTATTGTCGCCCGAAATCAGCGGTTGCCGGTAGTCCTTGTCCGATGAGCGAAGCTGACGAACTTCCTCCCTTGGCCGCCGCCGGAAAACAGCAACCCACCATTTGACCTCGCCGCCCCCAATTTCTTGCGTCGACACCAACTCAGGTAAGGCATGATCAGTAGATGAATTCTGTGGATTTTGTTTCCATATATTTTTGTGTGAGTTGCTACATGTTACGACAGTCGAATTGAGGACATGTGAATATGTGTTAGTTCGGTCATGAGATATACAACTGGTTGTGTACGTTTTACTTTAGTGTTGACATTGCTCCAAGAGTTTGTTTTACTATAAAACATGTTCTCATGGTAAAATTAACCTCAGAGTACATTTATAGCCCATTTAATTTGTGGCGTGGTCATTTTAGAGCACAAAGGGATGGATTAATTATAAGCTATGTGATATAAGGTCTAATAAGGTGTGTAATTCAAGGTTGAATTTGTGCTCAGAGTTGTAGAGGAACCCTGTGATGCCTTGAGTAGTATTTATGCTATAAAGTTGGAGATGTTTGGTTGTTGTCCTATATTGTGTCGTGAACACTTGATTTAGTTGGTATCTAGAAGGTTCTAGATTTTTGGGAAGGAATGTTGTAATTAGGATTTGTCCTAATTCTGTTTAGTATTTCGTTTAGCTAATTTGTTAATTTTATAATTAGCTAAACTTTATCATTAATAAAGGATCCTAATTTTGGACTCGCACGGTTGATCGTGGAAGGTTCTCTTCGTTTACGAACATCTACAATAAAGGCGAGTACTTCTCCTTTATACTCGAGTAGTTTCTTTTACCTTAAAGCATGACTATTTTATGTCTAGTAGGTTGCTTGACCTTATTCCCTGTTGTTTGTTATTTTAGCAATTTCAAACATGTCTGCAAAATTTTACAATTTTTGGAATTTTTCTGATTTTTCTGGAGGTTTCTGAAATTCGGCAGAAAACCTGAAAAATGAAACTGATAGCGTATCAGTCGACTGCCCCATGGGCAGTCGACTGGCACGTGTGTTTTTCAAAAATTTCAGAAATTCATTATTCACACTTTTGATGCCCTAGGTTTGGGTTGTTTGAGGCAATCATTTTGATGGTGTCAAAGGGGGAGAATGGGTTGTTAAAGTTAGAATTTTAACTTGAAATGAATGGTTTAAGGTTTTCCTTCTCACTTAAACCTTGAATGATCAAAAATGGGGAGAAGACATGGATTAAGGGGGAGGTTACCTCTTAGGTTCTGATATGTCTTATATTTTTAAGATTGCTGAGTGTTAAGTGGAAACTTAACTTGGATTAGGATTAAAATTGAAAATGGGAAGAAGACATAGGTTAAGGGGGAGGTTACCTCTTAGGGTTACTATGTCTTATGCTTTTTTAATTGCTATCTTTTGCTATTGTTATTGTGGTTGTTATTTATCTCTAACTTAAACATATTGCCACACATCAAAAAGGGGGAGATTGTTGAGGCAATCGACCCTTAAATGATTAGAAGATCATGGTTTTGATGTGTGTGGTTGAATATGTTTAAGGTTAGAGTGTTATGTTGTATTTGACGTGTGTGATTGAGTTTGCAGGACTTGGAGAATCACACATGGTGGACATATCCGAGGGACAAGAGCCGAGGGAGGAGAGCTCCAAAGGAAAGCCGGGAAGTGGACTTCAAGGGCACACGTGAAGGGTGGCATGGAGGCAAGCCAAGGGAAGGCTTGCGTGCGCATCCGAGGGACGATAGCCAGAGGAAGAGGACTTCAAGGGGCTAGCCAAGGGAGCAGACCTGAAGGCACACGTGAAGGAGAAGGTCCGGAGTGGCTGGAGCAAGGCTGTGAGGCAGGGCAGTCGACTGGCCCTGTGGCAGTCGACTGCCAAAACTCACAGAGAGTTTGCGGTCTCGGACCAGTCGACTGCTCCTGGGGCAGTCGACTGGTATACCCCGAAAACTAGCCGTTGGCTAGCAATTAATGCTAGGCCAGTCGACTGCCCATGGGGCAGTCGATTGGTGCGGGGCTGGACATACTGTGAGTTTATCCTGTTCACCTATAAAAGGAGCACCTTTTTACACGTGGACGGTACGGTTCCGTATAGTGTCGAAGAGCTGCTCGTCTGAAGAGTGTTTTCCACTTCCTCTCTTGTATTCTACTGTATTCTGAAAAGAGGAAGATCGACTGTAAAGGTTTCTCCATCTTAAGGAGAGTTTTTGATAGTGAAAAGTGGTGCTCGCGGTGTGGATCCTTGGACTAGTCACCCATCTGGGTGGATACCAAGTAAACGATAAGTGTTAGCATTGTAATTATTTTCATTTGCATATTATTTCCGCTACGATAACAAATTTGTAGAGATCCAATCCGAAAGAGTGCTATTCACCCCCCCTCTAGCACGCCAGAAATGATCCTTCAATTGGTATCAGAGCCGGTGCGTTTCAGAAGAACTAACCATCAACCGGAGTAAATTTGATGGCGTTGCAAGAGGGATACTCCACTGCACGACCACCTTTCTTCGACGGGAACGACTTCGCTTATTGGAAAGGTAGGATGCAATACTATCTTATGAATGATAATGAAAACTGGATCAGTGTTGCAGATGGCTTCGAGGTGCCCGTCGATGAAAGAGGAGAACCAACACCGATGAGATCTTGCTCAAAGGAGGTGATGAAGAGGGCGCAATCCAATGCCAAGGCCACCACCACACTGCAATGCGGGCTCTCGAAGGAGCAACTGAACAAGGTGGGGCATTCAAGAGCGCCAAGGAACTGTGGGACAAGTTGGTGGAATTGAACGAGGGGTCAAACGAGTCCAGAAGAGCCAAGAAGGACTTGCTAGTGGCCCAACTACAATCCCTATCCATGAAGAGCAACGAGACCGTCAGCCAGCTACATGGAAGGGTAAAGGAAGTGATAAATGAGCTCCATGTGATTAGAGAGAAGATTGAGAACCGAGACATCGTCAGGTATGTTCTACAAGCCTTCCCGATGTGACGACCTGACTTCTCTACCCTGTACCTAAGCCGGATCGCCGCTCTTTACTACCTTTACGTTTACTCACTTCACCTTAACCTTTGACTTCACCTTAGACCTTGGCCTTAGGTTACCACTACTTGACTTCAAGAACTGAAAACCATTTCCAAATATCCACAATTCATATACTTTCAAGACATACAAAGACATAACTCCATTTCTATACTCTATGCTAGTTTTATAAACATCCTAGCAACTCAAAACAAATCTAATGACTTGAAATTAGAATCATTGCGGAATTTAACAAGCCTACCAAACCATATGAAATCATGCTAAAGATTGTATCAACTTTTGACTCTATGCGGAGGTTAAACACAATGTTCACATTTTACCAAACAAAATATTAAAGCTATACTAGAGTTTTGTACTCAACCTTGTCTCTATGCAAAGTTTACACAAAATCATTACGTTCTACCAATCCAAAACACCAAACCACAAGTTTCTAAACTTCAGAAATTGCCTCTAAGCCTTAACCCAATGGATCTCTTCCACGGTTCCACCGCCACTGAGCATCAATGCAAGTCCTGGTCACCTCCATAACTTATGCTTTTTCTTTGCCTTTATCTGCAATAGAAGGAAATGCAACTAATAAGCACAATGCTTAGTAAGTAAATCCTAATTCACAAATCCATGCTATCGATAATAAACATGCTCATTTCAAAGAATGCTTACTTTTAAAATACATGCACATGGGAAAACTTACATCTACTTATCATGCTCAATCATGTTGAAAACATTACTTGCATTACATCATTTGCAACCTTAACGTACTCATACATTCAAACACTAACTTCCTTACTCTTACTCTTTAACATGCTTGCAATGTATCAAGGCTAACATATGAAATAAAGGCACATACTTAAAACTGAAAACACTTGCGAATACTTATTTACTTGAAAATAGTAATCAACTTTCTTTAGGCCTTGACATTGTACCATGGTATCAATGTACCAATTGCGCGCTTCTCTAATAGATTGCGGGGTAGCTAGCCACCGCACCTTATTAGAGCTTCTTTCTAACTTTCTGTGGGCCTTCCATTTGCCCGGTACATGTCACTTTCCGAAAATAAAATACTTTCTTACTATAATACTTATACGTATCAAACTATCTTACTTTTGCATAAATTTTGCACTTAACACCTTTACCTTTCTTACTTGAGACTTTCATCGAGCACCTTGCGTGCCCTTAATCCCAACCTCATTTTTGGGACTTTTCAAAAAGTAAATCTTATAATGCTTAGCTTACATACACCAAATCTAAACCAATTAAAATTCTATCATGAGAAAACATGCATCTTTAAAAACTTAAAACACCCGATAACCATAATCTTAAAGCATGCATCATAAAACATGGTTCTACAACAAGAACTTACATACGAAAACTATTCCTATTGCAGGTGAGTGATCTACTTACCCTTTCTTGAAGAAAACTCACTAAATATGGTTTAAATCCCAACGTAGCCCTTCTCTTCCCTTTCTTCACGCAAATCTCCTCCCTCCTTGACCCTAGGGAAGAAGCCCTAGATGTTCTACTCAAGAGGAAGAAGGAGGAGAAAGAGATCTCTTGAGTTCCCTTTGGTTTCGCAGCCCCTCGCCCTCTCCTTGTCGCGCAGCCACCAACCCTAGTCTGCGGTTTCACGCGACTTAAGCGGGGTTTAAATACCTCTTCATGAAAAAGCCTAACTCACATATAACATAATTTCGCTCCTTCCTTTTCTATGCTTGATACCCTTGCCCTTCTGGTCAGTTGGGCGCCCTTAAGGACCTGCCTGTCCCTGTGGTCGCGAGTTCAATCCTTCGCTCACCCTTAATTTTTTTCTTCCATTTTTATTCCGAAAAATTGCCAAAAATTCAGAAAAATTCCTAATTATTCATGAAAATTATTGGGTGTTACAATCCTCCTCACCTTGTAAAAAGTTCATCCTCAAACTTAAAACAGCTCTGGATACCTTTGCCTCATGCTATCTTCTGATTCCCAAGTTGCCTCTTCATGCTTCTGATTCAGCCATAAGACCTTCACTAGTGGTACCTCTTTGTTCCTCAGCTTCTTAACTGCTCGATCTATTATCTGAATAGGTCGACTTTCATAACTGAGATCCTCCTGAACTTGTACCATCTGTGGCTCAATCACTTGGTTGGCATCTGGGATGTGCTTCTTCAACATTGAGATATAGAACACATTGTGTATTGCTGACATCTCTGAAGGTAGCTCCAACTCATAAGCTACCTTGCCAACTCTTTTCGTCACTGGGTAGGGTCCTACGTATCGAGGACTTAGCTTGCCTTTCTTGCCAAATCTCATTACACCCTTCATAGGAGCTACTTTGAGGAAAACTGTGTCCCCAACTTCAAACTCTAACGGTCTACGGCGTACATCGGCATAACTCTTCTGCCTACTCTAAGCAGTTTCTATTCTCTGGCGGATACTCTTTATAGCTTCTGTGATATCATCTATGAGATCAGTCTGTGACCACATTTCTTTCTTCTCACTACCTTCATACCAACAGAGGGGAGATCTACACCTCCTGCCATAAAGAGTTTCGTAGGGCGTCATACCAATAGTAGCCTGATAACTGTTGTTGTAGGCAAACTCAGCTAAACACAAATACTTGCACCAACTGCCCTTGAAGTCTAATGCATAAGCTCTGAGCATATCTTCTAGAACTTGATTCACTCTCTCTGTCTGTCCATCAGTCTGGGGATGGAAAGTTGTGCTGAATTTCAGTTTGGTGCCTAACGCTGTCTATACGCACTCCCAAAAGTGTGAACTGAAACGACCATCCCTATCAGAGATAATGGTCTTCGGAACTCCGTGTAGTCGGATCACTTCCTGCACATATAACTGGGCTAACTTTTCAATTGAGTAAGACACTCTGATTGCCAAGAAGTGGGCAGACTTGGTCAATCTGTCTACTATCACCCAAATAGCGTCGTAGCCATTAGTTGTCTTTGGTAGACCAACTATGAAATCCATGGCTATGTCTTCCCATTTCCACTCTGGAATCTGAATGGGCTGTAGGACACCTCCTGGTCTCTGGTGTTCTGCTTTAACTCTCTGACATGTCAGGCAGGTGCTGACATACTTAGCTATGTATCTCTTCATCCCTGACCACCAAAATCTTCTTTTCAAATCCTGGTACATCTTAGTGGAACTAGGATGCATTAAGTAGGGAGTTCCATGGGCTTCTTCAAGAATCTTCTTTCTCAGCTCTTCATGATTGGGGACACATAAACGGTCACCATAGTAGAGTATCCCACTGTCAGATACTCTAAACTCTTTACTCTCTCCTTCTTGCATCTCTTGCTTGATCCTTTGGATATCAGAATCCTCAACTTGCTCTTTCTGTATTTCTTCAAGCAAAGTTGACTCTAGTGTCAATAGAGCTAGCTGCCCATCAATAATCTCCACTCCATAATCTACTATCTCCTTCTGTAATGGTGGTACCAACGATGATAAGGACATCAAAGTGGCACAAGTCTTTCTACTCAGTGCATCTGCTACTCTATTTGCCTTACCAGGGTGGTACAGAATCTCACAGTCATAGTCCTTCACTAACTCGAGCCACCTTCGTTGTCTCATATTGAGGTCTTTCTGAGTGAAGAAATATTTCAGACTCTGGTGATCTGTATAAATCTTACACTGCACTCCATACAAGTAATGCCTCCATATCTTTAGAGCAAAGACTACAGCTGCCAACTCCAGATCATGAGTGGGGTAATTCTTTTCATAGTCCTTGAGTTGCCTGGAAGCATAAGCTATGACTTTGCCTTCTTGCATAAGGACTGCTCTAAGTCCTAGCTTTGATGCATCACTGTATATATCAAAGCTCTTATCACCTTCGGGTACTGTAAGGATAGGGGCGCTGGTCAGTCTCTTCTTCAACTCAAGGAAGCTATGCTCACAGCCCTTAGTCCACTCATACTTCTTATTCTTTCTGATAAGGGCTGTAAGTGGAGAAGCTATCTTTGAAAAGTCCTCTACAAACCTTCTGTAGTACCCTGCCAAACCTAGAAAACTTCTGATCTCACTGGCATTCTTTGGTCGACTCCAGTTACTGACTGCTTCAATCTTGGCTGGGTCTACCATAATACCTTCCTTGGAAATGATGTGGCCTAGGAAGGCCACCTGGTCAAGCCAAAACTCACACTTTGAGAATTTGGCGCACAACTCCTTCTGATGTAAGGTTTGCAATACCATCTTCAGGTGTTCGTCATGTTCTTCCTGAGTCTTTGAATACACTAGGATATCATCAATAAAGACAATGACGAACTTGTCCAGAAAATCCTTGAACACTCTATTCATTAGATCCATAAACGTCGCAGGGGCGTTTGTCACTCCAAAGGGCATGACCACAAACTCATAGTGCCCATATCTTGTACTGAAAGCAGTCCTTGGCACATCACTCTCCTTCACTCTGAGCTAATGGTAACCTAATCGCAGATCTATCTTGGAGAACACTATGGCTCCCTTCAGCTGATCAAATAAATCATCTATCCTTGGCAAAGGATATCTGTTCTTGATGGTTACCTTATTCAAGGCTCGATAATCTATGCACATTCGCATGGATCCATCTTTCTTCTTGACGAACAACACAAGAGCTCCCCAAGATGAATGACTAGGGCGGATGAAACCCTTGTCGAGCAGCTCTTGTAACTGTTCTTGCAGCTCTTTCAATTCTGCTGGTGCCATGCGATAAGGTGCTTTTGAAATTGGGTTGGTTCCTGGGACCAACTCAATTTCGAATTCAATTTCTCGATTGGGAGGGAGTCCTGGTAACTCTTCAGGAAACACCTCCGGATAGTCACAGACTACCCTCACTTCCTCTTTCTTTAATCCTTCTCTTTGACTTGCATCTACTATATGAGCTAGAAAACCAGAACACCCCTTCTCTAACATTCTCTGAGCTTGTAAGGTAGATAAGAACCTTTTTGTCTTTCTCTTTGGGTCTCCAATAAACTCGAATGGAGGTTCTGCTTCTGGTGTGAACTTTACTCTTCTTTTGCGGCATTCAATAGAGGCACTGTACTTGCTCAAGAAATTCATCCCTAAAATAATATCGTAATCCTTCATCTCAAGGACTACTAAATCACTATAGAGGTCTTGGTTGGAAATCTGAATTAATACAGCTCTTAGCCACTGAGTAGATGCCATGACCTCTCTCGAAGGTAAGGTCATTAAGAACTTCATCGTTTAACATTTCTGGTGGCCTTTATACTGTTATCAGTCCTTCCGAGGTCTGCGGCCTACTAACACTGCTGGCCACCTTTAAAGCTATCTCAGTCCTTAACATCTTGATCATTAGCCTGACTCTTTCTCTTTCAGTGCCAACTAGCTCTAGGCACAGACAAGCTAGTCGGTTAAACTTCCTCACTGCTTCATCCACGGATAGTCTCCAGGTCTGAACTCCGTGAATTCATCATAACGCTTGTTGGTTACTCGCACATGAATGTATTCTTCAAAGAACTCGATCTCGAAGTCGGCCCATGTCATCTGGCTGATATTTCTCTTGGCCTAGACTCTCTCCCATCACAATCTAGCATCTCCGGTAAGGTAGAAGGAGGCGCACTTTATCTTCTCTACCTCAGGTCAGTCTAATTGCTCTATTTTGCTTTCCAACGTTTTGAACCATGCTTGAGAATCCCATGGTTCACTTATGCCTGAGAAGTTCTCTGGCTTCAGTTTCTACCACTAGATGAGGTACGCTTCTTGCCTTACCCCCCTTGCCGGGATTATCGATGTAACCGATGGATCCTCGGTCACAACTGGTGCCACTACATTCTCCACCCGCGGGGTAATGGGAGCAGTCTACTGGTTAGTCATCATGGTAGCAATAACTTGCTGCTATTCTACTACTTACCTTTGTAACCGAGCCACCACCTCTAAAAGATTTGGAGGTGGTACTGACTTTGTTGCCTCTTGCCCTCTAGAAGCTTGCTCCTCATTTCGGACAATTCTGGGACGTCTACTTGCCATTCTCTTACACTATAGTGTAAAGAAAATAAAAGCTCATTTTCTCTTACTAACTTACTTCATTATCTCCATGCACATATTAGCATATAATAATACTAACATACTTCCTTATCATCATGCACTTACTGATACTAGCAGCCAATAATGAAAAGCATACAAAACTACAACATATAAATTTCTTACTTGGCAGGTGGCAGGATTGATGCTTGATGTCAGTGTGGCGAAAGGGTGGAAACCTGGCTCTGATACCACTCTGTGACCACTCGACTTCTCTACCCTGTACCTAAGCCAGATCGCCGCTCTTTACTACCTTTACGTTTACTCACTTCACCTTAACCTTTGACTTCACCTTAGACCTTGGCCTTAGGTTACCACTACTTGACTTCAAGAACTAAAAACCATTTCCAAATATCCACAATTCATATACTTTCAAGACATACAAAGACAGAACTCCATTTCTATACTCTATGCTAGTTTTATAAACATCCTAGCAACTCAAAACAAATGTAATGACTTGAAATTAGAATCTTTACGGAATTTAACAAGACTACCAAACCATATGAAATCATGCTAAAGATTGTATCAACTTTTGACTCTATGCGGAGGTTAAACACAATGTTCACATTTTACCAAACAAAATATTAAATATTAAAGCTAGACTAGAGTTTTGTACTCAACCTTGTCTCTATGCAAAGTTTACACAAAATCATTACGTTCTACCAATCCAAAACACCAAACCACAAGTTTCTAAACTTCAGAAATTACCTCTAAGCCTTAACCCAACGGATCTCTTCCACGGTTCCACCGCCACTGAGCATCAATGCAAGTCCTGGTCATCTCCATAACTTATGCTTTTTCTTTGCCTTTATATGCAATAGAAGGAAATGCAACTAATAAGCACAATGCTTAGTAAGTAAATCCTAACTCACAAATCCATGCTATCTATAATAAACATGCTCATTTCAAAGAATGCTTACTTCCAAAATACATGCACATGGGAAAACTTACATCTACTTATCATACTCAATCATGTTGAAAACATTACTTGCATTACATCATTTGCAACCTTAACGTACTCATACATTCAAACACTAACTTCCTTACTCTTACTCTTACTCTTTAACATGCTTGCAATGTATCAAGGCTAACATATGAAATAAAGGCACATACTTAAAACTGAAAACACTTGCGAATACTTATTTACTTGAAAATAGTAATCAACTTTCTTTAGGCCTTGATATTGTACCATGGTATCAATGTACCAATTGCGCGCTTCTCTAATAGGTTGCGGGGTAGCTAGCCACCGCACCTTATTAGAGCTTCTTTCTATCTTTCTGTGGGCCTTCCATTTGCCCGGTACATGTCACTTTTCGAAAATAAAATACTTTCTTACTATAATACTTATACGTATCAAACTATCTTACTTTTGCATAAATTTTGCACTTAACACCTTTACCTTTCTTACTTGAGACTTTCATCGAGCACCTTGCGTGCCCTTAATCCCAATCTCATTTTTGGGACTTTTCAAAAATTAAATCTTATCATGCTTAGCTTACATACACCAAATCTAAACCAATTAAAATTCTATCATGAGAAAACATGCATCTTTAAAAACTTAAAACACCCGATAACCATAATCTTAAAGCATGCATCATAAAACATGGTTCTACAATAAGAACTTACATACGAAAACTACTCCTATTGCAGGTGAGTGATCTACTTACCCTTTCTTGAAGAAAACTCACTAAATATGGTTTAAATCCCAACGTAGCCCTTCTCTTCCCTTTCTTCGCTCAAATCTCCTCCCTCCTTGACCCTAGGGAAGAAGCCCTAGATGTTCTACTCAAGAGGAAGAGGAGGAGAAAGAGATCTCTTGAGTTCTCTTTGGTTTCGCAGCCCCTCGCCCTCTCCTTGTCGCGCAGCCACCAACCCTAGTCTGCGGTTTCACGCGACTTAAGCGGGGTTTAAATACCTCTTCATGAAAAAGCCTAACTCACATATAACATAATTTCGCTCCTTCCTTTTTGTGCTTGATACCCTTGCCCTTCTGGTCAGCTGGGCGCCCTTAAGGACCTGCCTGTCCCTGTGGTCGCGAGTTCAATCCTTCGCTCACCCTTAATTTTTTTTTCTTCCATTTTTATTCCAAAAAATTGCCAAAAATTCAAAAAATTCCTAATTATTCATGAAAATTATTGGGTGTTACACCCGAGAACCACCTTGTGGGCATCCATGGTTGATGCATACAAGGTATCATGGGATTTGTCAATTGTTAAATTAGACGACCTTTTCTGTGAATTTGAGCTACACGAGCAAGCTAATGCCTCGGCCAAAGAGAAGGGTATTGCCTTTGTTGCAAAAAAGGAGAAGAAGAAAAGGAAGGAGAAGAAGAAAGTGATCTACTCCTCATCATCAGACTCAGAAGAATCCTGTGCCTCCTTGGATAGCGATCAAGAGGCGTTCATGGTAAGAAAATTTCATAGAGCTTTTAAAAGTTTATCTAACAAGTCTTATGCTAGGAAAGGATCCAAAGGTAAGGGTAAGACCAAGGACATCATATGTTACAACTGCCACCAAGAGGGACACATGAAGAACGAGTGCCCCCAATTGAAGAAAAGAGATGACAAGAAGGAGGAGAAGAAGAAAGGGGACAAGAAGAAGTCAAAAGGAAAGGAGAAGGGTGTCACCAACCTAAAGGCAACTTGGGATGATCCATCATCCTCAGAGGAAGAAGAAGAGCAAGTCTCCCACTTTGCTCTTATGGCACAAGATCACTCAGACTCATCAGACGATGAACGAAGCTCAAGCAGTGAAGATGAGAGCTCCTCCACTTCATCATCAGAGTCAGAAGCTTCGGTAAGTGAGGTATACCACTTACCCTCATCTACTTTAGTAAAGATCATTTCTAGCAATAACATGGACTTAGCTAAGGCTAGAAGTAAAATTAAGGATCTAAAAGAAGAAATTGGCATGCTTAGAGTAGAATCTACTAAACTTAAAGAATTGCATGCTAGTTCTACTTCTTCACATGCTTTACATGTTGAAACTGAAAATAGGGAACTAAGAAAACAGGTAGATGACCTCACGAAGGCCATCAGAAATTTCAAGTAGGATCTAGTAACCTGGACATGATCATTAACAGTCAAAGGGCTGTGTATAACAAGGCCGGGTTGGGATATAGGCCTAAGACAAAGGAAGTGGCTTTTGTCTTACTTACCGGTAGGATTGGTGCATCTAGGAGACTAGGGGCTAAGGGAAACACAAAGAAGGCATGGGTACCTAAGAGATTTCTAAATGATGCTTATGGATCAAAGATATGGGTACCAAAAGAGTATGTTTTCCATGTTGTTTAGGTAAAGGTGAAGGAGGCCTCAACTATGTGGATAGTAGATAGTGGATACTCAAGACACATGACCGGGGATGTGAGCAAATTCACCACTATTAGCTACTTAAGAGAAGGAACGGTCTCCTTTGGGAATAGTGGAAAGTTGAAAATCATTGGTAGGGGCACAATTGAGGTATCTTCCACCATTTCTATACATAAGGTACTTCTAATCAAAGATATGAAGTTTAATTTATTAAGTGTGAGTCAATTATGTGATGCTGATTTTAGAATTGAATTTCATGCTAGGAAATGTATAATAAGGCATAATGAATCAAATACCATCATATTAGAAGGGTTTAGAGAGGCAAATTTATATTATCTTGATCTTACTTATGCTACTAACAATGTTGCTAAGTGTTTCATGTCCAAAGAAGAAGAAGGATGGTTGTGGCACCAGAGACTTGGACATGTCAACATGAGGAGCATTGCAAGAGTGGCCAAGGAAGAGTTGGTGAAGGGGCTACCAATGATCACGTATGAGAAGACCAAGTTGTATGATGCATGCCAAGAAGGTAAGCAATCAAAAGCATCACACAAAGGTAAAACCCTAACTACTACTTCATTACCTTTAGAACTTTTGCATATAGATTTATTTGATTGTCATAGCACTCCCTCACTTGTAGGGAGTAAATATTACCTAGTCATAGTAGATGATTTTTCTAGGTTTACATAGGTTTACTTCTTGAAACATAAGGATGATATCCTAGAAATTTTTATAGGATTTAGTAAAAGTGTAGAAAATGAAAAACAAATCAAAATAAACCGAATTAGGAGTGACCACGGTGGGGAGTTCCATAACGTAAATTTCACACAATTTTGTGTTAAAAATGGGTACAAGCATGAATTTTCATGCCCAAGGACTCCTCAACAAAATGGGATAGTTGAGAGGAGAAACCGAGCCCTACAAGAAGCTGCTAGGACTATGCTTAATGCATACTCCCTTCCTAGCTATTTTTGGGCCGAAGCGGTTAACACCACTTGCTATATTCAAAACCGGGTGTTGGTACATAGGTTCCTAGGAAAAGCACCTTTTGAACTATGGAATGGAAGGGTACCACAAGTTCACTATTTTAGGGTCTTTGGATGTAAAGTCTACATCTTAAATACCAAAGATGACCTAAGGAAGTTTGAGTCAAAAGTCGATGAAGAAATTCTAGTAGAGTACTCCTTGACTAGTAGAGGTTATAGAGTTTACAACAAGAGGACAAAAGTGATTAAGGAGTCCTCAAATGTTAAGTTTGATGAAACAACTAGTTCCTACCCTAGAAAAGCCTCAATTGATAAGGATATAGAAGAGGTCTAACCCTTTGTCCAAAGAATCCAAGACCTACATTTGGAGGGCAATGATCAAGGGGGAGTAAGAAGTACCCTAGAGGATGAGGAAGAAGGAGTAAATGAACCCACAACCTCTAGGCCTATGAGACATCACCATGATCACCCTATTGACCAAATAGTGGGTGATGTCACTCAAGGAGTAAGGACTAGGTCTTATTTTAGGGATCAAACTAGTCAAATAGCCTTAATCTCACAATTGAAACCCAAGTCTATTGATGAAGCATTGGGAGATGTTGATTGGGTCTTAGCTATGCAAGAAGAGCTAAATCAATTTGAGAGGAGTGAAGTTTGGGACTTAGTTCCTAGGCCCAATGACTGCACTATTGTAACCACTAAATGGGTCTTTAGGAACAAACTAGATGACTAAGGTAAAATCACTAGGAACAAGGCTAGATTGGTAGCTAGGGGATTTAACCAAGTTGAGGGACTTGATTATGATGATACTTATGCCCCCGTAGCTAGGTTAGAATCAATTAGAATTCTACTAGCCTATGCCGCTCACATGAGTTTCACACTCCACCAAATGGATGTGAAGTCGGCATTCCTTAATGGGATCATTAAGGAAGAGGTCTATGTAGAACAACCCCCCGGGTTTGAGGACCTTAACTATCCAAGACACGTGTTCAAATTAAGAAAAGTCTTATATGGATTGAAACAAGCTCCCCGGGCTTGGTATGAAAGGCTTTCTTTATTTCTAGTGTCTAAGGGGTTTAGGAGAGGAACAATTGACCCTACATTGTTCCTAAAATCTAAGGACAAGGACATATTTGTTGCCCAAGTATATGTAGACGATATCATTTTTGGGTCAACAAATAATGACTTCCTACAAGAATTCATCAAGTGCATGGAAGATGAATTTGAAATAAATCTTGTAGGAGAGTTGACCTTCTTTTTAGGTCTTCAAGTTAAGCAAACTAATGAAGGTACACATGTCTTTCAAACCAAATATGCTAAGGAGATGTTAAAGAAATTTGGTTTAGAAAATGCTAAGGTAGCATCTACACCTATAGGAACCAATGTGAAAATGGATAGTGACCTTGAAGGGAAAATGATAGACTCTAAACAATATAGTAGCATGATTGGTAGCCTCCTATACCTAACCGCTAGTAGACCCGACATTCTTTTTGTTGTAGGTATGTGTGCTAGGTACCAATCTTGTGCCAAAGAGTCCCATTTGGTTGTAGTTAAGAGGATCCTAAGATATTAGAAAGGTACCTTAAATGTCGAACTTTGGTATCCTAGAACTCCTAGTATTGATCTAATTGGATACACCGACTCGGACTATGCGGGTTGTAAGCTAGATAGGAAGAGTACAAGTGGAGGGTGTCAATTCCTTGGGTCTTCCTTAGTTAGTTAGAGTAGTAGGAAACAACTATGCGTTGCCCTATCAACAACGGAGGCGGAATATGTGGCAATGGGTGGGTGTGTTTCCCAACTCCTTTGGATCATGCACACCTTAGAAGATTATGAGTTACATTACACCAAGGTCAAAGTCTTGTGTGATAATGTAAGTACAATCAACTTAACTAAAAATCCGGTTCACCATTCTAGGACAAAACACATTGAAGTGAACATCACTTCATTAGAAAAAAAAACATCACTTCATTAGAGACCATGTGGCAAGGGGAGACATAGAACTACACTATGTTGAATCAAAGTCAAACCTAGCCGACATCAGTACCAAGCCTCTTCCCGAATTAGAGTTTACATCCTTAAGAAGAGGCCTTGGAATGTGTTTTGTGGAAGTATAGGATGAACTTGGCGATATTAGATTTGAAAAAGGGTGTTTGATCCATTAGGATGATACATTTGGCTCACTTGTGCTTGTGGCACATTGTTGGACCATTAGAAGTATTAAAATATGAAAACTAGATCAACTATGGGCAAGGCGAGTGTTTAATCAATGGACACTTTGCTCAAAGATCATAGTTGGACATTTTAAACCTTTGAAAACCATTTTATGCTTTATATACTTTGTCATGCTTTTGAAAGTTACATAATTGCAAAATTGGATTGAAAGGGTGATACAAAATGTAGTGGTTTTCAAGGTTTTTGGATTTTTATCAAAAGTCATGCATGTTTGAAATTTTATATGGACTAATATTTTTCCCTGATAAAGTATATCATTTCAAACATGTCTACAAAATTTTATAATTTTTGGAATTTTTCTAATTTTTCTGGAGGTTTCTGAAATTCGGCAGAAAACCTGAAAAATGAAACTGATAGCGTATCAGTCGACTGCCCCTTGGGCAGTCGACTGGCACGTGTGTTTTTCAGCTGTTGTGAGAGATTTCAGAAATTCATTATTCTCACTTTTGATGCCCTAGGTTTGGGTTGCTTGAGGCAATCATTTTGATGGTGTCAAAGAGGGAGAATGGGTGGTTAAAGTTAGAATTTTAACTTGAAATGGATAGTTTAAGGTTTTCCTTCTCACTTAAACCTTGAATAATCAAAAATGGGGAGAAGACATGGATAAAGGGGGAGGTTACCTCTTAGGTTCTGATATGTCTTACATTTTTAAGATTGCTGAGTGTTAAGTGGAAACTTAACTTGGATTAGGATTAAAATTGAAAATGGGAAGAAGACATAGGTTAAGGGGGAGGTTACCTCTTAGGGTTACTATGTCTTATGCTTTTTCAATTGCTATCTTTTGTTATTGTTATTGTGGCTGTTATTTATCTCTAACATAAACATATTGCCACACATCAAAAAGGGGGAGATTGTTGAGGCAATCGACCCTTAAATGATTGGAAGATCATGGTTTTGATGTGTGTGGTTGAATATGTTTAAGGTTAGAGTGTTATGTTATATTTGACGTGTGTGATTGAGTTTGCAGGACTTGGAGAATCACACATGGTGGACATATTCGAGGGACGAGAGCCGAGGGAGGAGAGCTCCAAAGGAAAGCCGGGAAGTGGACTTCAAGGGCACACGTGAAGGGTGGCATGGAGGCAAGCCAAGCGAAGGCTTGTGTGCGCATCCGAGGGACAATAGCCAGAGGAAGAGGACTTCAAGGGGCTAGCCAAGGGAGCAAACCTAAAGGCACACGTGAAGGAGAAGGTCCGGAGTGGCTGGAGCAAGGCTGTGAGGCAGGGCAGTCGACTGGCCCTGTGGCAGTCGACTGCCAAAACTCACAAAGAGTTTGCGGCCTCGGACCAGTCGACTGCTCCTGGGGCAGTCGACTGGTATACCCCGAAAACTATCCGTTGGATAACAATTAATGCTAGTCCAGTCGACTGCCCATGGGGCAGTCGACTGGTGCGGGGCTGGACAGACTGTGAGTTTGTCCTATTCACCTATAAAAGGAGCACCTTTTTGCACGTAGACGGTACGGTTCCGTACAGTGTCGAAGTGCTGCTCGTCTCAAGAGTATTTTCCACTTCCTCTCTTGTATTCTGAAAAGAGGACGATCGACTGTAAAGGTTTCTCCACCTTAAGGAGAGTTTTCGATAGTGAAAAGTGGTGCTCGCGGCGTGGATCCTTGGACTAGTCACCCATCTGGGTGGATACCAAGTAAACGATAAGTGTTAGCATTGTAATTATTTTCATTTGCATATGATTTCCGCTGCGCTAACAAATTTGTAGAGATCCAATCCGAAAGAGTGCTATTCACCCCCCCTCTAGCACGCTAGAAACGATCCTTCACTTCGTTGATCTTTGAGTATTCCAAATTCATACTCGTACAGTCCCTGTTGGTTTTCTGTTCTGTAAAGTGCCGCTTGTACGTGAGTACTTAGAAGTCCATTGAATACAATTAGGTTTATTTGGCATTAAAAATATCCTACCTAGTAGGTTAGGTGCATAATCGTTGGTTTTCGATTTCTGGTTGGTTGTATCGATGCATGTTTTACTTGTTGGATTTTGTTGCATCGTTGTTTCTCCGGTTGTTCGTGCATCTCGTAGAATGCACCATATCTGCACATTGCATACTAACGACTGTTGTGCTTCCATATGGTTAAGCCGTCATTAGTCATTTAGTTGCTCGATTCACTCAACCACTTGTTGACGTGGTAGTTGTTAGAGTGCGAGCAACAGTCCTGTTATGCCACACCTGTTATAGCTGTAGGCAAATAGTGACACCCTCACCATTATTTTCGAGGGATATTAGAGCTGTTGGTGGCTCACTCTCACCGTTGTTTTCGAGGGATATTAGAGCTGTTGGTGGCTCCCCCTATATATCGGGGTTTTTGGAGTAGTTGGCTCCCCAGCATCCTGTCCACTCAACCACACCTTTATGGTATTCGTTGGAGTGTGTACAGTTGTCACAACCCTACCCACTCGGTCACACAGATGAGATGTGTTGGCGGCTTGACTGGCGTCAGGGGTGACACATGTCATTGTATCATATGCATACATATTTCGTTTATGCATTTTCTTGTGATTGTTGCATTTATATGAGTTATGGTGGTTGCACTTGATTGACATGCATCTATATCTTGGTTTTATTGTTGTTGTGTTGTTTTACACCTGTTTAGTTGTTATTCGATTTTTATAACATGTTGTTCTATATATGTTATGCATGTTTAGGTGATTCTATATTTCTTATGGACTGTACTCTATTGACTCTCTACTTAGTTATCTTTTATTTTGCCATGCTTATTGTCTACTCATATACCCGCAAAGTCCGCCTGGACTCACCACCGCTATCTCCCATTGTTGCTTCAGGTAGCAAGTAGTTACATTTCTTGGAGCCAGGAGAGGATCCAGTTGCCAGTCCCCAGAGTTGAGTTGTTTCCGCATTTGATTTAGTTACTTTTATTTTGGTACTTGGTGAGTTTTCGCATTGTATTTGTTTATTAGGTATTCGGACTGATTTTGTTATTATTACAAAGACATTTGAGTTCTCTTTTTGAGTTGTGATTTTCTTTCATATTTAAGGAGGTTGAGCCATCCGTTATTTTTCCCGTTATCTTATTTAATAACTACGTGGTTGTGTTTACATCTATATTTTGTGATGCTAGCCGCTTGTGGCTAAGCTTTTGTGATAAGAGTGTATGTATATTTGCCCCATATTGTCCGCCGTACAGGGGAAATGCTTTCCGATTTTCGAGGAAGCATGTGCTTCTGGGGTCGTAACAGTTAGTATACAATGTGCAGATATGGTGCATGCTACAAGATGCGCGAACAACCAGATAAACAATGATGCAACCAAACATCCAACAAGTAAACGATACATCGATACAACCAACCAGAAATCAAAAATCAACGATTATGCACCTACACTACTAGGTAGGATATTTCTAATGCCAAATAAACCTAATTGTGTTTAATGGACTTCTAAGTACTCGCGTACAATCGGCACTTTACAGAACATAAAACAACAGGAGACTGTACGGATACGAATTTTGAATACTCGAAGATCAATGAAGAAAAAGTATCAACGGCGATGTTAAAATAACAAATAACAAGGAATAAGGTCAAGCAACCTATTAGACATAAAACAGCCACGCTTTAAGGTAAAAGGAACTACACAAGTACAAAGGAGAAGTACCCGTCTTTTATTTGTAGTACGTGTCCAAATAAATCTCCCATGATCAACCGTGCGAGTCTGAATCAAGGTCTGTATCAAAGGACTTATTAGCTATTTACACAAAGTAGCTTAAATTAGAAACTACAATATCGTATTAGGATTTATCCCACCTCAATTAAATCCCAACCATTAGGATAACTGTGGAATTCCTACAAGATCAACTTCCAAACTTGGAGCTCATGCATGAGATTTCAAGATCCCAACAAAATCCTATATCAAGATCAAAGGGAACAAGCCAATACCAACACAACATTAATAATCAGATTCACCAAGATCACCACTTAATTTCTAAACATAAACATAATCTATTTAAAACCAACTCACAGTGGCCAAGGCAATTCCTATTCCACTTACAACCAAAATTTCAATCCGAATACTATAGACAAAACTACACAGATTTACAACAATTCATTCAAGCTCCAAACAAACCTAAACTGACCGAAACTCACCACCAAGCAAACTTAAATTCCAAATCCCATGTAGCACACAAGGCTTTACCCATCCAAAATAGAGCTTATTGGAATCTCATGGAAGTGAGTATAAAGCACCAACAAGATCTAAAAATCCAAACACCAACTCAAATCAAACTCTAATTAAAATTCCGAATTATACTCCCTTACCCAACTGGTGGCCGATGCAAGCAACAGGGACGGCTGGCCGTGTGAGGCAACGACGCGACTAGGGTCTCACATGGAGGAGAAATCGTGCGACCCCAAGGGCTCGCGGTAGAGAGGGATTCGCTCACACTAGTAGAGGGTTGCGGTGTCGACTTGGCGATGGCGCGATCAGGGGAATGGAATGCTCGGCGTCTCCTGCTTGTGTGCCGACAGAGACAAGGAAGACAAAGACGAAGCAGAAGGGCTCGGTGAAGGTGAACCACAACGAAGGGCTATCGGGACGCGCGAGAGAGAAGCGGGGGTCGTGCGGGGGAGAAAGGTTGCGGTGTGGAGGAATGCGAAACTGAAAGGGAAAAGTGAGGGATTTAAGTTAGGGTGGAGTTTATGCAAATAAACCCTTCAACTTGTGGTTATTGCGACCAACCCCATTAATCTTTCATTTTTATGCGTTTAAGACCTTAGATTTTCGATATTTAACAAGAAGTTATCTAGTAATTGCTACAACATATAAAAACTACTTTGTAATTGCTACAATGTATTTATGATGAGATTGAGATTTAGGGTTTAGAGTTTAGGGATGTACGGTTTAGAGTTTAGATTTATACAACTACATAATAAATTTTACCACCGTTTTAAAGTGATTTTGACTAATTTAAAATGATTTTGATGAAATTTTAATAATTTTAACCAAGTTGATAAATAATATTTAATATAATAGTATTCAATAACCTTAAATCGTAATTCATAAACTCTAAATTTATCCTAAATACGTTGTATGTAGTAGTTATTGAATAATTTTTATACATTATAATAGCTACCGGTAACTATTACAAAAAATGATTAACGAAGTTTTATCAAACTCGGGCGATCGGCCCGACCCCACGGAAGCTTCCCACCGGTCGCCAGGGTAAATAGGGAAGCGCTCGCGGTGGGCGGTCTAGAAGCCCAGCGTCCAAGAGTTCGCGCCCTATTTAGAAGAAAAATTCCTACAAATATACCGTAGCTGAGGATCGAACCATGGATGCCTGGGATAGCGACTAGTCACCCTACCGCTGCACCATAGCCCCCGAGGCACCGATAACTATTACACACCATGGATCAAAAGGTATTTTTTTTAGATAAAATCATTGATAGGATGCCCTTTGGATTTTTTTTTTTTTGAAAATGAGACGTGATTTATAATATTCAGGGTGTTCTTTTGTTATTTTTTAATTCAGTGTTTTCATTATTTTTTTAAACTACTATCAAGTATTCAATCTTTTAAACTGACTAATTTCTGAGATATTAGTTCGAGCCCATGAAAGTTTTTCACCGGTTATCAAAATAAATTTGAAAGTACTCACAGTGCTAGCGAACGACTCAACACTCTAACATCCTAAATTTATCATCTCATTAAAGGAAAATATATTACGATGCACCACAATTAAAAATAATATCACAAATATTTAGAAGAGTACATGAACGTATGTCGTTGCGTCGTAGCTTAGGTAAAAGAAAGTGCTTTTATTGTGTATATACAAAAAAAAAAGTGATATGCACATTTTAGGCACCCCACACGATCGACCTTATAACAATTTATATTTGTAGAGAGGTCATTCAGAAAATTGAGCAGGTTATCACATGGAAGGGTATTCTCTCGATTTTATCATGAATCGACCCTTGCTCCACTCTACAACTCTATGATAATCTAACTTAACAAAATCCCGGAGACACTTTATTGTGTATATAGGTGACAAAAGGTGATTCACTCACCCTCAACCCCCCATCAACCTGTCCCAGGGCCAACACGGAGGAGGTAAATCAAGGGAGCTACTAGCCTAAATGTTGTAGCTAGTGCATGGGGAGGGCAGACACACTGACTTTGCTAGGTTTTAGCTTCCGGACCTCAAAGTGGCAACACTCACACACTAACCATCAGACAATTTCATTGTGTATATAGGTGGCAAAAGGCGATTCACTCGCCCCCAGCGCCCTCACCAATTTGTCTCAGGGCCAACACAAAGGAGGTAAATCACGAGGGTTATTAGCTTGGATGTTGTGGCCAGCTCGTGGGGAGGACGGGCACACTGACTTTGCTAGGTTTTGACACCCAGACCTCAAGATGACATCACCCATGCACTAACCATCAGTCCATATCTCATGAGAATTAATGGTATATAAAAAAATGGTCGGACCAGGTAGTAGATGAACCTGGGGTGACCGGCTCGGCCCCCACGGAAGTTTCCCATTGGTCACCAGGGTAAATCGAGAAGTGCTCGCATGGACAATCTAGAAGCCCAGCATCCCAGGGTTCGCGCACTATTGGAAGAAAAATTCTAGCAAAATACGTCGTAGTTGGGGATCGAACCGTGGATGCCTGGGATAGCGACTAGTCACCCTATCGCTGCACTATAGCCCCGGGGCTGGAATTGATGGTATATAGGACATGGTCATTTGGTCATTTGAAAACTGTTAACATTTGAAAAACTTGGAGGGCTAAAAGCAAAAAGGGCTAACTTAATGGTGTCGAGCAAATATCACAAGTTTGAGGGGTTTTTTTGTAAAAGACCAATCCCTTAAATCCCTTTTCCCTTCTCCCTGTGGCAGATTACAAACTGAAGCCACGATAACTCTTCCTTCTTCTTCCACCACTCGACCTGCGATCGACTCTCCTTCTCTTCTCTTCTCTCAACCATCATCGGTTGTTTTCCAGTTGCTCATCAAAGGTCGTCAACACCAGGGAGTTGGTGATTTGGTTCTGCGGTGGATCACAACACATGCAAAGGAGTGGGATCGCCAATAGTCGCGACCTCTTTCTTGAGCGGTGTGCTCTGTTTATATCAGTGGCGTGCTCTATTCTTGAGCGGTCAAGGGCACTTGTGATAGGGATTAGCCTTTTGGTTTTGGTTCCTTGTGTGTACCATGAGTAAGTTTGGTGATTGGATTTGTTCATGGATTAACTTTGTCAAGTTCTCCAAACTTGGCCATGAGTCACATGATTTGGAGGTTTTGTTTTGAATCTCCCTTGTTGTGGATCCCTTATTGGATTTATTTTTGTCTTGGTTCTGATATTAGCACATGGCAATGAGCCCTAGTGGAAGTTTTGGAGCTCCTTGGTGTGCTTTTGCCATGAGTCTCACTAAGGGAAGAGGGTATTTAGTGTACGGTAAGTTGTGGTTGTTAATTAATTGTATAGTATGTGAAATTGAGGCTTGATTTCAATTTTTACTTGGCATATAACTTAGCTGATATTCTAAGTGCATAATTAGCTAAGTTGTATCCCTGATGTAGGACATTCATCGATTACAGAGATATATACTAGACGGGGGATTCTTTACGTGCACGGACTTCTTCATATCGAGGTAGGTATCTTGACTTATCTATTTCTTTTAGAAATAGTCGCAAATATGTATATGCATGGTTGGTTATGCTAGTAGTAATTTCTATACCTTAACTATTTTGTATATCTTCGTTGGTTACTTGTAGCATACCTTCGTGATATATCTTGTTTATTCTCACGTAGCTCGTACACGGTAGGGATTGATCGCGAGTAGTGCCTTTCATGTATCCTGGTAGTTTACTTTCTAGATCATGATTTATGACCTAGACCTGTGCATGCCTTAGATAGTGTCACTCCCCGAGGAGTTGCCAGTCTGATACTAACCGGACTGTCACTCTCTCAACTCGGTGGACAATTCGAAAACTTAACCTCTACGAGTACCTCAGCTACTTGTACCATAGCCTATAGGGCTGGAACAAGCATTAGAATAAAAAGGAAACGAAAATGACGATAAAAGTTACGTACCGGTACGACTTACGATAAAACAAAATGAACCAAAGGCCTCCATGGCACACAGAAGTACAACTATACTGCCATGCAAAACAAACCAACATAACACAAATACAGCAGTGGAAACGAAAAGACAACATGAACAGAAAGAGGGTAACCACATATACCACCCTCTCAAACAAAGATAACCTCGAGAATCGTCTCGAAAATACGCGAGCTGGGACAGGCTGTCGGGCACTCCAGTCGATCATCCTGAAATAAAAATAAGGAGCTAACCGGGTGAGTCTACAGTACTCAGCGGATATCTCATCAGATATGCAAGATAGTCTAAGCTAGCAATAGTAAGGCAGACTATCGAAATAATACATGTACTGGCAATGATAAGTACAACTAATATAAGGAATAGCAAAAATACCATACCGGTGTGGCGGGGTCGTCAAAACCAGGGCATAAAAGTCTCTTATATGTGCATGTCAATCATATGCAGCATCCAAGTATAGCAAGCACAGGCAAATGCAAAATATGTGTATGCACATGGTGCAATGACATGGTCACCCCTGCCGTCGATCAGACATCGTCACCTATGTACGGGAGGAAGCTGAGCAGAGGCCACCTCCGACTTAGGGTTGTGACTACCATCAGTACTCTGTCATTACTGCTCCTGAGCGATCAAATAGACGAGATGTTGTCGGTGTAACACTCCTATCCCATGACCTATCTCAGGGATATCTCTATCTGAATGTTACCTCCCTACCGAAGTAACACTCCTATCCCAGGTCATTTCTAGAGGATATCTCTATCTGAGTGTTACCCCTACCCCATGTATATATAAGAGGGAGAAACCTCTCTCTCTCATCTCCTTGTATATGGACTACTCAAGGAGGAACTCTGTCTACTACCACACTCCGATTCACTAACCCATGAGTGCATGAGCGAGGCATCATAGAGCACACTACCTATACTCCGTCAACCACTAACCCATGAGTGGTCGTATGGGTAGGTCAGCTATGACTGTCGACCTGACTCACCCATAAGGGGGCCCCTGATCGACAGTGATGCACAGTGCATGATGATGCATGACAATAGTCAAACAACATCCACTATCTAGCCCACCTATATCAACATGATATGCAAGGATCATAGATAATGCACCATAGCCTAAGTCCTAAAGGTATAGGTATCACATGCCAGTGTTGATGCAGTCTGACTCTGATTGTTGTTTTGGTGTTGACACCGATTTTAGTTTAGGTTGATGATTATGATTATGATTAAGTCCTGATCGGGGATTAGGCATGGTATGGAAAATCCTAGCTTGGAGGGCTAGGTGTTGGAAAATCCTAACCTGGAGGGTTAGGTGTTGGAAAATCCTAACCTGGAGGGTTAGGAGTGGAAAATCCTAGCTTGGAGGGCTAGGTGTCTGGAAAAGTCATAATTCGGAAGGGTTAGGTGAAAAGTCCTATCTTGGAGGGCTAGGTGAAAAGTCCTAACTTGGAGGGTTAGGTGAAAAGTCCCAACTTGGAGGGTTAGGTGAAAAAGTCCTGGCTTGGAGGGTCAGGTCCTAGCTTAGAGGGCTACGTCTGGAAAAGTCCTAATTCGGAAGGGTTGGGTGAAAAGTCCTAGCTTGGAGGGCTAGGTGAAAAGTCCTAACTTGGAGGGTTAGGTGAAAATTTCCAACTTGGAGGGTTAGGTGAAAAAGTCCTAGATTGGAGGGCTAGGTTGGATGAAACCCTAGCTTGGAGGGCTAGGTTTGAGTCCCTGGATCGGTCTGGTGACTGATCAGGGAAGTTGGTACGCTGCTCCTTCGTGGATCGGTCCGGTGACCGATCCAGCAATGACTGATCGGTCTGGTGACCGATCAGGGAGCACACAGTGAGGTTGGGAACCTATTGTGCGGCTCCTGATCGGTCTGGTGACCGATCAGGGAGCAAGCAGTTGCCTCACTGCTTGGCTTCTGATCGGTCCTGTGACTAGGGCTGCAAACGAGTCGAGCCGAGCCGAGCCGAGCCAAAGGTCGGCTCGAGCTCGAGCTCGAGAAAACCAAAGGAGCTCGCTCGAGCTCGAGCTCGATCGAGCTAGTAAAATCGAGCTCGAGCTCGGCTCGAGTCGAGCTCGAGCCGAGCTCGAGCCAAATTCGAGCCGAAAATCTAATAAAATGGGGTAAGGTCATGATTCGAACTTGCAACCTCTGCTACATGACCGAACCTTCTAACCACAAATACCTCATCAAGTTCTTATTTATTTATGGAAAACAATGTCATCAAGCCTGGGATAGATCCCAGGCTTGGCTCGATATGGCTCGACGAGCCATCGAGCAAGCTTTGAATTGGCTCGGGCTCGGCTCGAATTGTAAACGCGCCAGCTCGAGCTCGGCTCGAGCTCGGTCAACTCTGAGCTCGAGTCGAGTTTTGACCGAGCGGCTCGCGAGCGGCTCACGAGCGGCTCGACTCATTTACACCCCTACCGGTGACCGATCAGGGAGCAGGCAGTTCACTCACTGCCTTGCTCCTGATTGGTCTGGTGACCGATCAGGGAGCACTCAGTGAGTTGAGTTCCCCCGCTGATCAGCTCCTGAACGGTCTGGTGACCGATCCACGACTTAGGATCTGATTTCCGCGATTACTGTTCACTCAGAAGTGAACCGATCAGGCTTGAGCCTGATCGGTCAGTGAGCTACCTGATCGGTCTGGTGACCGATCAGGCTTCACTCTGATCGGTCTGGTGACCGATCAGGCCTGTGTCGCCACGAAAGCTGGGAATCCCAGCAAAGCAGTGGATCGGTCTGGTGACCGACCCACGAGCCCTGGATCGGTCCGGTGACCGATCACTTTAATTCAAAATGCACTGTCAGACGCTCTGATCGCGTCTGAACGTATCTGATTCTCTGCGCTTAACATTTGATACATGATTTTATGCTTGATATGCTGTGCTAATACTCTGATTGAGCTGCAGGTGACAGGGAAGGATTCAAACACTTAAGGAGAGTCAATGGAGGCCTTTCCTTGGAGCAGGATTGTCCATTTGTCATCTCAGGTTGCAACGGCCGGAGCTGCAGACTGGAGCTGCTGACTGGAGCTTGGCTGAGGGAAGCTCAGGGAGTCCAGGGAGAGCTCAGTGGTAGCTAGCGTTGGCAGGTGAGCAGCTAGAGGCTGCAGTGAGATGGTGTCACCTGGAGTTCAGTGGAGAAACAAAAGGAGCGGAGCGGAGAAGAGCAGAAAAGAAAAAGAGAGTTCTGGGAAGTGACTTCTGGCTTGAGTTCTTGCTGCGCGATTGTTTTCTCCACACTTTGTTTGTACGATCTGTTGTTCCATCATCTTGAGCAAGCAATTGTAATCTTTGAAGCAACCATCTGCTACTTGAGCATTGGGAGGAAGAAACGAGAGGCTTGGTGAGTGCATCAGCGAGAAGACACGAAGAAGGAAGTTCTTGCGTGAGATCGTTGCTGGGTGGAGCTCGAGTGAAGCGCTGCTTGTGTTCTTGCCTGTCCTAAGTACTAAGTAAGATCTTTCTTGTGTTTCATTGTGCTTAAAACTTCATCCTTGTTGAAACGCTGTGGAGAGGTTACTCCACCGAGAAGGAGGTTGCTTTCTATCCGGATTTTCCGGGGCTTGATCTGCCAACGATCAAGGGATCGCCCACCTTAAGGGCACGCCAAGGAGTAGGGGCAAGTTATCCCCGAACCTTGTAAATCCTCTTGTTAGCGTTCTTGTGTTTGCTCATAGTTTAGGGTTTAGTTTTCTGCAAATACTCTGTTTTATTGTGCTTCCGCTGTGCTACTAACGATTGAAGTGCAGAAAATCGATAAGTGTTAAAGTCCAAGTGATTGGCTATATTCCCCCCCCCCCTCTCTAGCCATCCGAGTTCCAACAGCCAGGTTTAGCATAAACAATATCAGTAAAAGGTAGACCAGGTATATAACAATACATTACCCTATCGCTAAACATAGCATATCAAACATATAATATATGACTAATCCAGAAGATAAGTCAGAGGTACCCGCCTCGATGTGAAGAAGTCTGAGCGACGAGAACCCCTTCCAAAAGAATATATGCGTCGAGTGAACTAAGTCAATGCCCTGCATTAAAATATAATCATTTAGCTATAATCACAAACGATACATAGCCAAATGAACCATCTAATAAAGTTAGGATTAATCCTAACTATCATAATCATTTAATTAATCCTAATCAAATGGTAAATTTCTAATAACTCAACCAAGATTCGGATCAGGCTATACTTAGATACATTTCCGGAACCGAACCCTAAATACCACAACCCAAAAGTAAATGACAAATCAAGGTCCATAATTAAGCCACATGAACCCCAATCCACAGCCCCGGTGGGGAAATTTCCCAATGAACCACACCTCGTGCTCATCTCCTCATTAGAGCTCACGGTAGGTGGAAGACATCCAAATAGAGCACCCACCCGAAGGCTCTCGGCAAACACACCAACAACAACCCAACCTAACTTCATAGTAGGAACAAAAGCACTTCTACCGATCCACCTGAGCAACATAGCAACACAAAACAGATCTAAAGCTCATAGGGATGAATTTAATCAGAACAACCACAACCTCAGTCCCAATTTCAAAATTTGATCAAAGAACCACCAAAACATCAGTTCTTACGATTACACACACACAACATCCCAAATCGAAACAACTCCAACCAAGATCAAAACTGTGACAAGATCAAAGGATAACAACCCACATTTAAACCGAAACCACAACTCAACAGAGTATCAATCGAATTACCAAAACCATATATACTGATCTACTCAATTCCACAATCAGTTCATTCCAGGTAGATTCCAGATCCTTACCTGAGTCGACGCCAATGACAACCTCAGCTCGAATCTGATAGACAGCCACAGATCAATGATCAAAAGCGAGGATCTCCTTCCCCAAACAATCCCTCATGAACCCTAAAACCTCTCCCCGTGTAGGAAGCAGATCATGCATAGAAAATCAACCCTGGATTAGATTCGGGCAATGGTATCACCAAGTAGAACAAGAGCATGGAGAGATCCAAAATTATGAGACAATCGTTGGAAGGCCATGGACTTACCGAAAAGGAAACAATGGCCGGAGATGAACCCTCAATGCGTGAGCAGTGTCGACGATCCCTCTCCATGCGCAAAGGTAGCCCAATGCTGGTGTTTGTGACGATCAGGAAGTCTAGTTTGGAGCAGATCTCGTGCGATGGGGGAAGAAGCGAGGAAGAGAGATGGAAGCGTCGGCTGCAGACGAAGAAGAAGAGTCGGGCGAAGAGCTCGCGTGCGATCGCCAGAGTCGCGTTGGCCAATTTTTGATTGGCTTCGTGTAAAGGAAAGGAGAAGGGGAAGATGGTGGTCGGGATCGAGCCGAGATGTGAGAAATATGGTCCTTAGGTCAGGACAATTTGCAAAACGAACCCTAAGTTTTAGGCAAACCCAAACACATCCTCATCTTCTAAAGACATTTATATTTAGTCCCTCACACTTAGCTAAATTTACATAAGCCCTCTTATTTGAGGTTTCCTTTCATGAAACCTTTGTTAAGTTTTTAAGTTTTTACAACAAAATCAATTGGGCTCCTCCCATAGGCCTGGAAACCCTAGACTCTATCCGAAAAAATCCTGAAAAAATTTCTGGACTGGATTCGAGTTGCCGAATGTAACAGATAGGCCCTACGATTGGATGTTGCATGCGTATAGTGTCATGCACCATACTTGCACTGCTGTATAGTTAGCGATCCTAGGCTCCCTTGTGGTCAAGTCGGGTCGTCAGATCATATGTTGTGCACACAGTCACTCATGGGTAGTAGCTACCGGAGAGAGTGTCCAATGTTAGGGCCCCTTTCGAGTGTGTACAGTTGCTCTGTGCTGCTCCGCTCGGTCGCTCATGGGTAGCAGTACCAGAGTGTAGTATCAAGCAGGGGGCCCTCCTCTTTTCGAATATATGAGGAGATGAGAGACTTGTCTCCCCCGTTGGATATAGGGTCGGAGTGTTTACTCCACCAGCATCCTATCAGGAGCAGTGATAGCAGAGTGCGTACAGTTATCATAACCCTACACCTGAATGAATACTTCCGCCAGCATCCTCACTGATGACCTGTGACGATGGCTGACTGGTGACAGGGGTGACCATGTCATTGCATCATGTGCATGATGCATAGATTGCATTGTTTGTGTTTGCTGCATTTAGATACTGCATTTGTTTGACATGCACATACATGTTGTGATATGCATATAATTGACAGTCATGTTTTACCCATGGAGGGATATTGAGGGTATTGATCTGTATGATACCGAGGTAGTTTGACACTGGTATGTATTACTTTCTTAGCACCTCAGTTTAGTGTTTTCTATTACTGTACCTGATACTATCTTAGCGGGATTCTTACTGCTAGTATAACTTACTTTGCATATCAGATATGTGTATTCGATGAGTTCTTGGACTCACTCTGTTAGCCTTATTTTTATTTCAGGATGATGGTCTGGAGTGCCCGGTGGCCTGTCCAACTTTTCTGCTTCGAGACTATTCGTATTGGTTTGGTTTGGTTTTATTTTTATTTTCGTTGTGTCGTGGATTGTACTTTTGTGTGTTATGAAGGCTCTTTGTCGTTGTTTGATGTCGTAAGTTGTACCGGTATGCGACTTTGTATGTCATGATGTTTTACTTTTCTTTCTATGTTGGTATTGCCAGTCGTGTTGGCTGAAGGATAGAGGCAGAGCCGGCCCCAGGGTGGTCATCCTGGGGCAGCTGCATAGGGGTGGGGCCCTTTTTTTTTATAATTTTTAAATTTTATTTAAAATAATTGATAATAAATATTTATTCATCCAAACAAAATTAATTATATATATATAAACGTAAATACTAACAAAATAATATAAAAATAAATTAAGAAGAATATAAATATAACTTTTAAAATACTATGTATTTTTTTTAATTATCTAAAAAATTAAAATATTTTTTTCTTCCTTTACCCACTTATGTTAATAAAATTATTTCTATAACATCATTTTATTATTATTATTATTATTATTTTTGCACAAGGTCCTTTAAAATCTAAGACCGACCCTGGATAGAGGTGATCGTTTAAGCCTTGTATATATACTTCAAGTGTCCTTCGTAAAAAGAGGTGTTCGTTTGTTTTATATTAGGCCAACGACTTCTTTCGGAAGCGTGACAAAAACTTTGATTAATGCATAGATCAATCTATTGGTACGCAATTATCAGTGCTATCAATCAATCAATCACGTAGTGATCAAGGCTTTTCTATAGTTTTGCATGTGTTTAAAGAAGTATTAATTACTGAACGAGAAGAGCGACGAGAACCGCACCCCGCATGCCCACATCATGAGGGAGCAGCGTGGGACGTAGACAATTATTTCTTCACATGCAATGACTTACTGGTCCAAGGTCAATTAAGCAGCCATTCTTAAATCTCACTTCAAATTTAATCGAAAACAAGAACTCGATCGTAACTAAGCCTGCTGTTTTCCTTGCATGTTCAATACATGCCAAGTTGCTGCCTATAAAATGATCACAGAACAGGCTTTCACTTTTGTGTTCCCTCACGTCAAGTTTGGCTTTTGCTTTTTATTTTCTTATTGATTGCTTGGATGTTATGAAGTATTTCCATGCATGGGTCCCATGCTCAGTTCAATCTTGTTTCACCTTTTAGAAGACCATTGATTGAAGTTGCAAAGGCAAGACCTTCTTCTATTAAAACGAAACATGATAGCTCTAACAGTAGAAATTTTTATTAAGATAATTCGAATTCAAATTAAGAAAAAATTAAGGTAAAATTTTCATATATTACAGGACTTAATAAGTATATATATATGGAACGAGCTACGGATTCGGTGTATCTAAAAGATGAAAAGTCTGACAACCAAGAGATTGCAAAGGCATATAACTCTTGGTAGAGAAAAATACACGGGAGAAGAGAAGGTGGTGGATCTTAACTTAAGCATGTTTGACCATTTGTTGATGGACTTATGGAGACAAATACATGACTCTTGAGATTGGCAAGAGTGAAATTATAGTTTCATGTCTAAATCTTAACTCCTTTAGATCCATAGGGAGGTTTTGTCCAAATTATGTTGATGAACCTATGGAGATGTTGATGGACCTATGGAGATTGAATTTTCGATGTGAAGGCATGGATGATATATCCTAAAATTTTTAGGAGTACAATATATGATGATTTCACCTCTACACTTTGACCCTTCTAATTAAGTACAACAAGATAGTTTGGCCAAATCAACTAAATAGACCTATAGAGATCAAAATGTAGATGTGAGGGCATGAATTACTGCTTGAGAGTTCAAAGAATATATAGTGGTAGTAATCTCACTTTTGTATTTTGACTTCTCCAAGTCCTCAAGTTGATTTAGTTGAACCACCTTTATGGACCAACACAAGTTGAATTGCTAAAGCCAAGCCGTTTCGTAAGTCCATCAACTCCGGTTACTTCTTCTTTCCTTTGTCACTTCTTTTTCGATAGTCAATTTGATCAAGAGCCAACCAGGCTCCAATACCACTTGTAAGATTGAATTGTACGACTAGAGGGAGGGAATAAGCTTGATAATTTTTGAAATAAAATAATACAAGAAAAATGAACTCATGCAATAAAAGAAATTTCAAGATGAAGAACTTTGCTTGATTATCATATATTTTCTTTGATTTGCTTTTTGAAGACAATAGAAATTCTAGAATCTCTCCTCAAGCATATTACTCACAATCTTAGTCAAAACCTTCAACAAATCCCCATAATCCCCCCCCTAATCTTAGTCAAACTACTCGTCAGTCAAGTGCCTCTATTATAGACGGTAATAATTCAATCATTGTCAAAGCTTTTTTGGAATCTTACCTCCTTAGTAGATTACAATTTCAACATCAACCCACTATCATAGTCAATTGTAATTTTTTTTTTGTACAATTTCATTTTGTCTTAAGTTGACTACTCGGTCGATTCATACCAACATTAGTCGACTTTTCAGATCTTGAATCCATCCAAATCATAACTTTATCATTTTAGATTCATCAGTTGCCTACTTTAACTCAATTAGTCAACTGCTCCCATTAGTCCACTATTATATCCTAAACTTGATCAAACTACATCTTCGTGGTTTCAAGTTCATTAGTGGACTGGTACTTTGGTCCAACCACATCAAGTCTAGTTCCATGTCATGCCAAGAGACTCACTGGCTCTAGGACTCTCTTGTTTGCCTAGTACCAATTAACCCCAATTTACTCGGACTTCTTCCTTGCCTAATATCCTCCATCTACTAGCACTTTCCTTATCTAGAGAGTCCTTGTCTTTGGAACTTCACCAATTGCCTAGTATCTAGTCGTCATCCGCCTATTGAGACTTTCCCTACCCAATCTCTTGTTACCCTTGACTGATATGCTAGGATTTCCACTGCCTAAAATCCTCTCCTATAGAACTTCCTATGTTTTTTAGTATTCACTTAGCCTTGACTTGCTTAGATGTCCTATCACACTACAACAAATATAAGTTTCCCCAGCGTGCAATTGTTATATCTGCAACGCGCATCAAATGCTGCACAACTCCAAGTTGTTAAAAGTTATAATATTTCGACGTGTGGACGCACGCTACGGATTAGTGCATCCGCAATGTTTAGCCGCGCACTGCAAATAAGTGCATCCCCAGTGCACGGTCGCGCGCTGCAGATGCTAATATATCTCATACAATTATAATTTTACATATTCACATCTGGCACAATTATAATACAACAAATTTACCACCACAATAATATCACATATAAAAACCAGACACTCAATTTTAAAATCAAAACTAAAACATTTATAATATCATAAATAATCATCAACATCATACTTTAACAAAATAATATTTCATTTAGTAGTAAAAAAAAGCATTACAAACTAGTCACACAAATTCACTTATATGCTAAAATCAATAACTCAATCACAAAAAATTATGAACTTAGATAACCAAACAACTGTGCTTCTATTGCATATTCGAGAATTAATATTTCATCATTTAGTCGAATGAGATCCAGCTGATCAGCTGCCAGATATATAGTCCTCTAATGACATGTCAAGAATTCTCATCTCACACTTAACATTTAATCCTTCATTTAGGACTTTCATTGCCAATACCATTTGAACTTGAACTACAAAATGTTTAATCAACTTAACTAACTTAGGGAGCATTTGATTTACTCCGTTTTCTATTTTCATTTTTTGAAAAATCGTATGTTCTCATTTTCTAGAAAATGACTTTATTTCATTTTTTAATTTTTCAAAAAATTATATCTTCTTTTGAAAAATAAGTCTGAAAAATGCAAACCAAGCACGTTTTTGGAAAATCATATTTTCTGTAAAAAATGAAAATGGAAAACAAGCGTATCAAATGTAGCCTTAAACTTCTCCCTTTTCAACTTCCTATTACACTTTTCATCTACCAAGTGTATAATCAACTTGAACTCATTTGGACCTTTAATTACTATCATATATTATATAACCTTGGCCTACTTGATATATCGCTCAACCATTAGACATGTTGATCAAAAATCAAAACTCATCAAACGTATCAATCTTAACTAGGAGAATATTTGACCAACAAAGGGAACCTTGAAAACAACAATACTATATCTCAAAATACGGCAATTTATCAAAGGGCGTACGTAACAATTGGAAATTACCAAAGGGCGTCCCATGGTTTCTATTTTACCAAAGGGCGCAACCATTTAAGTGAACTTCCTATTATACCCTTGGCGCCACAAAATGCCTTTTCCATTCCCATTTTCGAGACATCCGAATCACTTTTACAGTAAAATAATAATATGTGGTTCGGATGACAAGGTAGTAGAATTTTTGGCCATTCTCTCTCTCACCGCAACCACGTAAATGGTATTGTTGAAGGAGGACATTGTGCGTGCCCTAGTTGTGCTTTAGTCGCTTGCTCATTCCTCGAATCCCTCCGCCCAACCAAAACCTAGACTCCTATACAAGAAAGTGGTAGTGTGTGATCCTGAGGCGGCTTTAAGTGTTAACATTGAAGTTGATACTGCTCGGCACTATCTGTTAGTGATATGAGAGAAGTGTCCTA